>JARVZY010011298.1:0-25536 GCA_030686995.1 Artemisia argyi | reverse complement strand
AACTTGGTAGTAAGGCAACTTAAGCAATGTATGGAATTTGTAATACTTGGGCATGTACAAAAATAATTATGCAATGTATTCTCCCCCGTGGGATTTGAAATCAAATAAGTAATTAAAACGGGGCTATGAGAACTCACCTGGAGTGATAGTACAAAGATGGTACAACGATGGTAAATTGATCGGGACAATAAGGCGCGAACACTAGCCGCAACCTAAATGAATAATCGTGATCTAATTTAGATCATGCAGTGATGTAATGAATGCACATGCACATGATACCTATACCACTCGTAACTTGGAAATACTAGTTATTGTCAAATAAAATACTTTCCATACTTAGGAAAAATAAGTCCAAATAGAGTTATAAAAACTTGTCATAATATATATCGTATAAAAATGTTAGCGTTATATCTCCTTGAATTGAAAACTTTAAAATAACGTCGTTAAGTCGTATAAACATTCTCTTGGGTCGTACGTATTCATTTGTTAAGAATATAGTCCTTAGTAACGTTTCTAGAAAATATACCATTTAGTGCGTAAGTTATTATTTTTATTCGTGACCAAATATATATATATAGTTTGACGATGTTAGAATGGGTATAACTCGGTCGTTTTAGGCTCGTTTTCCTTGTTCTTTATGTCCACGGATTCGTTTTTGTGTATACTAGTATATTTTTGATAACTCGGCTCCTCTAGGTTACGTTTAATACCTCTTTTTACCCGTCGAAATCTGCCAAACAGCAAGCAGTTTTTATAAAAAATAGTTTTCGTCGTTAAATTTGCAAAAATCATATCTCCTTCGTTATAAGCTCGTTTTAATCCGTTCTTTTGCCTAAAGTTTCGTTTTTGAAAGTATTTTCTAAATCTTTGGTCAAAAATTAACCATCAACCACTGATTTTCCCACGAAATAAAAATAGGGACAATAGGTATTTCTATTGTTTCAAAAATCATTTCTAGGGTCCTAATCTAGTTCCATCTTCAATCAAACCACTTTCAATCACCACAAAACTAATCTAATCCTACCATACACCTTCTTAGGGTGTCATGGGTTCCTAAACATCACAACCAAGTAGATCTAACAAGGATCTAACCAAAAATCACTTCTAGGGCTTGTAAGTTCCAAAAGTTTGTAAAAATATAGTGGTATAACTATTTTGTGCATGGATCAAAGCATGAAAGCTATAAGATATAAGTAAATACTTGATGAAAACATAAAAATTAACTTGATAACTTACTTTGAAAGGTGGTGTGATTAGATGATAAAACCTTAGTATTCTTAAGTTTATAATTCAAAACCTTGTAAGAAATACTTAACTAAACTATAATAACACTAGATCTTGAGAAATAATTTTGTCTTGCTCCTCCTTCTTGTTGTGGCCGTGGGTTTCAAGAGAGAAAAAGAGAGAGATGAGTTTCTTGAGTTAGATGAGAAATGAGATAAAAAGATCTAGTTTGGTTATATGTATTATTTGATATTATTATTATTTTATAAAAGTTAGTATAGCTCATTAATGAATCTTGAGTGTACAAGTAAACCATGTAAGAAAATGTTATGGGGGGCGGGGGGGCGGCAAGTCAAGGTGGGGGGGGGGGGGATGTATGTAAGACTTTTGTAACTTTGTGTATTATTGTGTTATTTAGTAGTTTTAAAATGTACCGGGTACCGGGTTAACTAAAAATAAATTTTAACGGAGTTAACCGGGATAAAATAAAGTTATAAAAATTATAAAAATAGGTTGGGTAAAATTATTGGGTGTTTAGATAATTATCGTTTAATTTCTACGAAAACCGTCGAAATTTTAGTAAACTTAAGTTAATAATAAAAATAAATATCCAAAATACCGGGTAAATTAATATTACAATTTTTATATTATAAAAATATATTGGGCTCATAGTTGGGAGTGTTGGACATGTTAGTCACATTTATAGTTCGCGTATTAGTGTTTATTTAAAATAAACATACGAAATTCGTTAATTATATTAAAAATATAATTTGAATACCCTACGAGTGGAAAAGTATGCAAGTGCCATAAAGATGATATGCAGACTATTTCTAGTCTGTATGAAATGTCCCAATGATAATGCATGAATTCGTTCCTGAACCAATACGGTTACGCGAATTTGAATACTCGTAAACTAAATTTACGATGACATGAGTAATGCACGTGAATAGTGTCATTTCTTCCGGAAATGAATAGTGTCAAGTGAATAGTAAAATTTCTGAACGCTTCTCAGAATATCAAATTGACCTCGAAAACGATGAATCGATGAATAGTAAATGATGAATAGTAACTTGTGAATAGTAAATTGTCGAGGTTTAGAAAATGACCGGAAATTACGAGTTGTGACAGTCTTCCCTTCTAACAGGAACTTCGTCCCGAAGTTCAGTTTTGGTTGGTCTCTGAAGTATATTTGGTAAAAAGACGTGGATACTTGAGTTGCATTTGGTCTTCCCGTTCCCAAGTAAATTCGGGACCTTTTCAATAATTCCAGCGAACTTTCACGATAGGAATTTTGACTTTGCTTCAACCGTTTGACCTCATGGTCCATGCTTTCTACTGGTTCTCTTACCAAGTTTACGTTTGTCTCAAGGTTGGATTCCCTTCCAAATGGGATTATGATTGACTAATCTGAAAGTCATTTCCTGGATTTGAATAGGTGAAACATAGTTGTGTAATCCGGCTGTTCCTTAACAAGGCTCAAGTCTGACGGCCACTAGGCCTACTCTGTCTGAACTATTAAGTGGTCCAGTGTATATCGGTTTTAACTTTCCAAATCTTTCCGAATAATATCATGCCTTTCCTAGGCAGAACTTTCAACATGATCTGGCTACCAACTTGAAGTTTTAATGGTTTACAACTTGTAGAATTTGTAATTGATTCTTGACTTGTAGAAAATTTCTGGTTATTTCATGAATGCCTACAGGAATAGTGAGTTTGGCTTTTTCCGAGTTTGGTTCGTCAATAGATGATCAGTGCTTCTTCAGGTTTATAATGTAATATGGGTAATATATGTTGCTGAACTCTGTCAGAACTCAAATCTTATATGTCAGCTGGTCGATTCTAACATGAATCTGGAATGGTCCAATATACTTAAAGGTTCAATCTCTCGTGTTACCAAAATCGTATTATGCCTCTCCAAAGCAAAGCTTTCAACTTAGTTCGTTCTCTCTCGTGAATCTGGTTAGTTTGTTGTTCAAGGATACCCAATCCGTATGATGTGCGTCATGTACCAACCTAACTTTTACCAGTTTCTCGTTGCTTGTAACGGGTTCTTGACTTGTGAAATTTCCTTTGTTGTTACATAATTTAGTTCTAGACCATTGAATTTAACTTTCCGATTTCGGTCTGTAAATAGGTAATTGGTACTTCGACCATAAAGTGCCTCAATTGATGTAGTCTCTATGCTCGCGCTATAACTATGGTTGTAAAAGAATCCAATTTATGGTAAATGATTAGTCCAACCATTTCTAGAGTCAATCACTCATACTCTGAGTATAAATTTCCTATGTTTGAATCGTTCTCTCGTTCTGACCATCGGTCTGAGGATGATAGGCGGTGTTTACATCTTAATGAGGTTCCGAAGGAAATCTTAAAATGATTGCTAGAAGTCCAAGGTGATTCGATTACCTTTATCAGGAATAATTGAATTTGTACGATAAATCTTGTGTCTAATTCCACAACGTTACGTCTTTCGAACACGGCGTTATCTGATGGGGATAGAATATGGGTAACAATTTTTTATTCCTTGAGTTTTGGTCTAATGGATGCTAAGACATATGTCTTTCTTTGCCTATTGTACTTGGTCTCCATTACTGACGTTTGTAATCGTTCTATGGTGTTCCTCCTAATTTCCTTCATCACATATTCTAATATTTCTTATTGTCAAGTCACAAAGCCCTAAATGCATAAGCGATGTAGCATGGTGATTGGTTTTCAAAATTTATCTCGCGATTTTTGAGTTTTTGGTCGAAATCTTTTTCTGAATAAACGAATTTAGAAAATGAAGCAAATGGTTTACTAAATAATATCTGTCTTGATGATTCAAAATTCGATAGTTATGAAATGTGACGCGATTTTCAAACATGTTGTGAATAGAACTGTTTACCAAAGTTTAATGTTTAAACATTTCTCATTGTATAATGGCTCAAGTAAATATTGGCTAAAAAGGATCGTATTTATTCAAAATAGGCAATTCAAAATTATTTTCTACGAGATAGGTAATTTGTATGGACAAAATTTTGAAATCAACTTCATTTAAAAGTAAAAATACTAACAAGGATAAAATAGTAGGATAGGAAATGTTCGCATAATTGCATAGGTGTCTAACATTCGGTTTCTGATATTTGGATGATGTCTATTGGTGGTTATCTGGTAAAACTACAAGCCTAGGTATTCAACCAACTTAAGTCTTGAGATGGTTTATCGTTGAAATTTTCATCATGTTGGCAATATGAGGGTTTCAATTGATACTTTGTCGATGAATTTCCGTATTGTCTTCACATGTAGCTGGGGAGATATTCTTGAGTCTGATGCCTTTCTCAATGTATAGGTGAGGTTATCCAGAAGTTCTAGAGAACATAATGCTTTAGGGGAATCTATATCGATATCAATAATTCGAATCAATCATTCTTGGCGTAAACTCACTGCAGGGAAGTTTGCGTATGGATGAGACCATGTTAACTCGAAACACTCTACAGTATCGGTTAGGAAGCTTGGTTTATTTCTATAGTGTTGCTTAGCGTACCTTCCCAGTGTGTTCGATCCTGTAGCTCAGTCTAGCTAGTACCTTTGAATAAATAAATTGGACAACTAGGTCAGAGATGGTGAGTCGGATGGTCTCGTGGTATCTTAGGATTGTTGTTGAGTTATGATTTTTTCTTGTTATATACTCCTAGTCTTGGTTAGTAGTTCTGTAATCCTTTCCTTGCTTTTCTGGTATCGAGGAATCCTACTCGTAATTGATATGGAAAGTCTCTCCTAGAGAAATCAATGGAACAATCCAACTTAATGGCTAAGTGGGTGACATGTGGGGTAAGTATCCAGGGAGAGTTTGTCAGAAAAAGACACTTATAAAAGAGTTTACTTGTCTAAAACGCTTTTAAATGAAGATTGTTATTAGCAATACTTAAAAAAAAAAAACTATTTCCTTCATGGCATAATCCTTCCCGAAGTATACATAGGTGATCAGGCTATGTATAGTTGAGGACTAATGATGCGATGTTTGATTTAGCCAAAATAATATTATTTTTCTCAAAAGCTTTAGATGGTGTTCAACGCATTGTTGTTAAAAATGGTATACTAAATATTTCCTTGCAAAGTAATATAAAAAAAATTTGTTCCGCGTAATAATAGTAAATATTTGGCGTAATATCGGAAAAATCAGTTTATAGTACGGTAACAAAACGGCTTATTTTAGCAATTCGGTAAAAAAAACAATTTCCCCTTAAGGTAGTAAAATAGTTTGAAATAAAACTCGTTGAATGGTTTATTGGATACATGGGTAAATACTATGGAATGGTAATAATCTATTAATCCGTCAGTAAACGAAAGTTATGGTTATCATAGAGGTAACAAAAGATAGTCATTACATTAGATAGGAAAGTGCTTAATATAACTAGGTTACATCAACGTACTTATGGAAAGTACCAAAAGAAGTACAACCCTAGAGGGCTCAACTATGGTTTGCATAATTAAAACATAAACTTCTTCTTCCAATTCTGGTTTCCCAACTCCGGGCATTCACTCCTGAAGTATCCCACTACTCCACACTCGCGGCAGGTTACCGTGAGTTTCTGATGCTTTGCGAGGGTGGGAGCCTTGCAATCCTTGGCTTCGTGTCCGATCTTTTGGCAGTTCTTACATTGAGAGGGGCAAGATCCTTTGTGATGAAACTGACACTTGTTACACTCGGGTAGTTTACCAACATACCTTTTCTTTTGGCTTGACCCAGCAGCACAGGTCTCCACCACTTGTTGTATCTTAAACGGTTGTTGAGAAGCATTAGCATTCAGATTACCGATCCACTTTCTCTTGTTGCTACCATTGCCTCCTAAAACCTTGGTGTGAGCTATGCGTTCCTTTGCTTCGATTGCCATTCTGATAGCTTTAGGCATGGTATCGGGTTCCAACGAGATGACTAACATACGAATTTCAGGAGAAAGTCCTCCTATGTACCTTTCAAGTTTCTTGCTTTCCGGCTCATCCATTGCAGAGCCTAGTCGGGCTAAATCATAAAAAGAAGCAGTATACTTAACAACATCATCTCCTACCATGGTAAGGTTTAGTGTTTCCTGTTCAATTGCTTGTAATTCGCTTTTCACACAGAACTTCAAACTCATCATCCTTTTTAGTTTCTCCCAAGAGTGTGAGTAAGCAGCATCAACTCCTACTACCTGGACATACTTAGTCCACCATTTCTGGGCATGCTCTTGAAAAGTGCAAGTGGCGAACTTAACCTTGTCTTCCTTACAGCAGTCACCACATTGAAAGATTGTTTCTAATTCTTCGAACCATTTGAGAAATTCCTTTGTGTCTATATTTCCGCTAAAGGAGGAGGGATTACAACCCATAAATTCCACGTGAGTAAGTTCCTTGGTGAAGGTAGTAGCCATGTTCTTGGCAGTGACTTGTCCAACAGCAGCTTGCGTCATGCTTGGAGTGGTTTGCTTAAATCTATTTCCATCAAATCATAAGAGTCCATGAGAATCTATAGGTAATAAAAATCATCATATTCATAACACATGAATATAATACATGAAAGTTTCGGTCTATATGAACCCATATCATAGATAGCACAACCATTCCCTTATAGTAGAGTTAATACTTGGTGATTCCGTTTGTTCATCAATCAAAATACTACAAGTTTCTTCGAACTATGCCACACCTCTCGTGGCTAGGGTAATAGTAAAAGCTAGTAAGGATATAAGTCTAGTCTAAAGACTTCCTGTAGTCCTTCTAGGTGAAATCAGGTTTATGGCATCGTAAGGTCGAGATAGTCCTGAAGTAGTGTCTGAAGTTGTGCATCGATCAAGTTCTAGATAGCGTAGGTTCTAAACCATTCTTGAGGAACCTGCGGATGTTCCTGTTGAGTCCGTAATCTTGGTATTATCCACAAGGCATTATCTAATTCGCGGCAAGTGGAAATGGAAAAGGGAAATGACAATGGTGGTATTCTAAAGGATGAGAATAACATTGATGACAATGAGATCCTAGTGATGAGTTAGGAGATAATGGTGATAATAGTGAATGGGATACTACCCTCTTTCGCGCTATCTCGCGATATCTAAGAGGTAAAGTTAAAGTACGCACTATGGGGCGACCAATAGTGAAATAAGTAACCAACGGTGGTGGTAGTACCTGAGTAGTAAGCGTCCTACTAGTGGAGGAAAGAAAACATACAATCTCCCTTGTAATAAGCATCCTAATAAGTCCATTAAGTCTGAATACTCTACCAAACGGCATTCTATGTATAGGTTAAATGATAGGAAAACCTTATTCCTATAACAAATCAATAGTGCTAATGGTGGTATACGCGCAACTGGTGGTATAATGGTAGTGGAAGATGACAAGGCATCTTCAATGTCGGAATCCGACGAAAGGATAACAGCGTGGGTATCTGAAGACATGTCACTTGTGAACCAGGTCAATATAATCATATATATATATGAGTATGGGTATGAATAACTCGTACAGTGTGTGCGTAAAGCAACATGTATAGTGAATATGCACCTATGATGAAATGATGAGATGCTATGATGATGTGGTTATAGTCTAGGGTCCATGATACATCCTAGTTCGCTATAACCTTAGCTCTGGTACCAATCTGTCACACCCCCAAAATACCTGAATGGCAGCGGAATGGAATACCTGGGGGTGACTGTCATAGCACCATAGTTACAGTTATATTGAACGACCTAAAGTGTCGTTTAGAAAATACAACGTTTGATCATTAAAACATTCAAAGTTTACAAAGCTTAGGTCCCAAAAGAGTTTGCCAATATAGTTAAAATAAGTTCAACAAGATCAAACGTTTCATAAGTGCAGAAAATATGGTGAGACGCGTCGACTCCGCGACTCCATGAAGGTCCAAATGTATGCAACATGAGCTACCTTAATAACCTGAGAAATACATTGCGAAAAACGGTCAACACGAATGTTGGTGAATAATCATAGGTTAATAAGTAAATCGTAAGTACATAAGCCACAAGTAATAAGTAAACCGACAAAAAAATGTCAAAAATGCTACATTGTCTCTTAAGCTCATGACCCCGAAGCTAGACTTTGTAATGGCCCCACCAGAGTGTTTACCAGACACTCAATTCGTTAAGACATGAAATGCATTCGTCCCGTTGGAGCAACCCAACGCGAATGGAGGCGTCACCCTCGATAGATCTATCCACTCACTCTCGCTTAGCAATATAACTAACGGTCCATGATATATAAGGGGACTTAACTTGGTAGTAAGGCAACTTAAGCAATGTATGGAATTTGTAATACTTGGGCATGTACAAAAATAATTGTGCAATGTATTCTCCCCCGTGGGATTTGAAATCAAATAAGTAATTAAAACGGGGCTATGAGAACTCACCTGGAGTGATAGTACAAAGATGGTACAACGATGGTAAATTGATCGGGACAATAAGGCGCGAACACTAGCCGCAACCTAAATGAATAATCGTGATCTAATTTAGATCATGCAGTGATGTAATGAATGCACATGCACATGATACCTATACCACTCGTAACTTGGAAATACTAGTTATTGTCAAATAAAATACTTTCCATACTTAGGAAAAATAAGTCCAAATAGAGTTATAAAAACTTGTCATAATATATATCGTATAAAAATGTTAGCGTTATATCTCCTTAAATTGAAAACCTTAAAATAATGTCGTTAAGTCGTATAAACATTCTCTTGGGTCGTACGTATTCATTTGTTAAGAATATAGTCCTTAGTAACGTTTCTAGAAAATATACCATTTAGTGCGTAAGTTATTATTTTTATTCGTGACCAAATATATATATATATAGTTTGACGATGTTAGAATGGGTATAACTCGGTCGTTTTAGGCTCGTTTTCCTTGTTCTTTATGTCCACGGATTCGTTTTTGTGTATACTAGTATATTTTTGATAACTCGGCTCCTCTAGGTTACGTTTAATACCTCTTTTTACCCGTCGAAATCTGCCAAACAGCAAGCAGTTTTTATAAAAAATAGTTTTCGTCGTTAAATTTGCAAAAATCATATCTTCTTCGTTATAAGCTCGTTTTAATCCGTTCTTTCGCCTAAAGTTTCGTTTTTGAAAGTATTTTCTAAATCTTTGGTCAAAAATTAACCATCAACCACTGATTTTCCCACGAAATAAAAATAGGGACAATAGGTATTTCTATTGTTTCAAAAATCATTTCTAGGGTCCTAATCTAGTTCCATCTTCAATCAAACCACTTTCAATCACCACAAAACTAATCTAATCCTACCATACACCTTCTTAGGGTGTCATGGGTTCCTAAACATCACAACCAAGTAGATCTAACAAGGATCTAACCAAAAATCACTTCTAGGGCTTGTAAGTTCCAAAAGTTTGTAAAAATATAGTGGTATAACTATTTTGTGCATGGATCAAAGCATGAAAGCTATAAGATATAAGTAAATACTTGATGAAAACATAAAAATTAACTTGATAACTTACTTTGAAAGGTGGTGTGATTAGATGATAAAACCTTAGTATTCTTAAGTTTATAATTCAAAACCTTGTAAGAAATACTTAACTAAACTATAATAACACTAGATCTTGAGAAATAATTTTGTCTTGCTCCTCCTTCTTGTTGTGGCCGTGGGTTTCAAGAGAGAAAAAGAGAGAGATGAGTTTCTTGAGTTAGATGAGAAATGAGATAAAAAGATCTAGTTTGGTTATATGTATTATTTGGTATTATTATTATTTTATAAAAGTTAGTATAGCTCATTAATAAATCTTGAGTGTACAAGTAAACCATGTAAGAAAATGTTATGGGGGGGGGGGGGGGGGGGGGGATGTATGTAAGACTTTTGTAACTTTGTGTATTATTGTGTTATTTAGTAGTTTTAAAATGTACCGGGTACCGGGTTAACTAAAAATAAATTTTAACGGAGTTAACCGGGATAAAATAAAGTTATAAAAATTATAAAAATAGGTTGGGTAAAATTATTGGGTGTTTAGATAATTATCGTTTAATTTCTACGAAAACCGTCGAAATTTTAGTAAACTTAAGTTAATAATAAAAATAAATATCCAAAATACCGGGTAAATTAATATTACAATTTTTATATTATAAAAATGAATATAAAAATATATTGGGCTCATAGTTGGGAGTGTTGGACATGTTAGTCACATTTATAGTTCGCGTATTAGTGTTTATTTAAAATAAACATACGAAATTCGTTAATTATATTAAAAATATAATTTGAATACCCTACGAGTGGAAAAGTATGCAAGTGCCATAAAGATGATATGCAGACTATTTCTAGTCTGTATGAAATGTCCCAATGATAATGCATGAATTCGTTCCTGAACCAATACGGTTACGCGAATTTGAATACTCGTAAACTAAATTTACGATGACATGAGTAATGCACGTGAATAGTGTCATTTCTTCCGGAAATGAATAGTGTCAAGTGAATAGTAAAATTTCTGAACGCTTCTCAGAATATCAAATTGACCTCGAAAACGATGAATAGTGATCAATGAATAGTAAATGATGAATAGTAACTTGTGAATAGTAAATTGTCGAGGTTTAGAAAATGACCGGAAATTACGAGTTGTGACATTTACCTAAGTGCAACAAGTGTCAGTTTCATCACAAAGGACCTTGCCCCACTCAATGTGGAAACTGCCAAATGGTCGGACACAAAGCCAAGGATTGCAAGACTCCCACTCTCGTAATGCATCAGAAAGTCACGGTAACCTGCCATGAGTGTGGAGTAATTGGACACTTCAAGAGTGAATGCCCAGAGTTGAGGAACCAGAATGGAGGAAGAGTTCGTTGAAATGCGAAGCTCGTCGGGAAAACAACAACAATGTCAATGTTAAAAAGAGAACTCCTACCTTGTATATAAATAAAGCTTAAACTCTCTAGTGTTGTGCTTCTTTTGTGTTTAATTCTACGTTCTATCGTATAAGTTTCATGTACTATTAACGAATTCCGATCTAATGAATATTCTATCTTTTATCACCGCAAGCTCCTAGCGATTTCATTAATGATTCTTTGGAACTACACCACCTATCATCGGCAGACCAATGGTCAGTATTAGAGAACGATTCAAACATAGGGAGATATGCTCAGAGCATGAGTGATTGACTTTAGAAATAGTTGGACTAACCATTTACCATAAATCAAATTCAGGTGCAACCTTAGTTATCGCGTGAGCGTAGAGACTATACCATTTGATGCACTCTATGGTCGAAGTGCCAACATCCATTGACGGATCAAAATTTGGAAAAGCCTAACTCACTAGCCCAGTAGGCATTCATGAAATAACCTGGAATTTCCTACAAATCAAGAATCAGTTACAAGTTCAATAAGTTGTAAACTCTCAGAATTTCAAGTTAATGGCAGGATTATGTTGAAAATTCTGCCTAGGAAAGGCATGATACCATTAAGAAAAATTTGGGAAGATAAACCCGAGATTCGGACAGTATGGGTCTAGTGGCCTACAGACTTGAACTCCCACAGAGCTCAGTAGCTTACACAATAAATATCATCATCTTTTCACCAATACCACTCTAGAGACCAACACAAACTGAACTTCGGGACGAAGTTCCTGTTAGAAGGGAAGACTGTCACAACTCGTAATTTCTGGTCATTTTCCAAACCTCGACAATTTACTATCCACAAGTTACTATTCATCATTTACTATTCATCGATCACTATTCATCGTTTTCGAGGTCAATTCGACATTCTGAGAAGCGTTCAGAAATTTTACTATTCACTTGACACTATTCATTTCCGGAAGAAATATCACTATTCACGTGCATTACTCATGTCATCGTAAAATTAGTTTACGAGTATTTAAATTCGCGTAACCGTATTGGTTCAGGAGCGAATTCATGCATCATTACCAGGGACATTTTCATACGGACTAGAAATAGTCTGCGTATCATCATTATGTCACTTGCATACTATTCCACTCGTAGGATAATTAAATTACTACTTTTAGTATAATTAACTTTTACGTATGTTTATTTTTAAATAAACGTTAACAAACGATCAATAATATGACTAACATATCCGACATTCCCGACTATGATCTCAATATATTTTTATACTCATTTTTTTTATAATATAAAAATTAGTAAAACTCATTTACCCAGTATTTTGGGAATTTACCTAATTAATATCGTACGTCTAATTTAATTACGACGGTTTTCGTGGAAACTAAACAATAATCACCCAAACACCCAATACTTGTACCCAACATATTTTTACAAGTTTTATAACTTTATTATGTCCCGGTTAACTTCGTTAAAATTTATTTCTAGCAAACCCGGTACCCGATTATACCTAAACTAACTAATAACAACACAAACTACACTACACTTCCTAATTAAATCAACAAACACCTTCCCCTTTCTCCTCCTTTCATAACCGCCCCCCCCCCCCTCCTAGTCTTCACATGCTTAACCTCACCAACACCCATTAATGCATACCTAACAATTGTCTCTAACTAGATATTAACCCATTTTTCATCCCATTTCTCACAATATTATCAAGGTGCAAGTAAACTTTTCTCTTATTTTCTCTCCATGGGGTGCTCGGTCTAGGGGTGATCCAAGAAGCAAGAACAACAATTTTTCAAAGATCATAGTGTAATCTTGTTCATATAGTTATCCTTGTTTGAGTTTTGAAATAGAAACTCAAGGATTAGTAGGTTTTTCATCATCTAAACTCCTTAAACCTTCCAAGTAAGTTAACCAAACTCATTTCATAATTTTTACAAGTTTCATATGTTATATATACTAGATCTACATGCATATGCTATTTATACCACTTTATTTTATAAACTTTTAACTTTGAAAGCCTAGAAGGTGATTATAGTTAGATCCTTGTTAGATCCACTTGGTTTATGATGTTTAGGAACCCATGACACCCTAAGAAGGTGTATGGTAGGATTAGACTAGTTTTGTGGTGATTGAAAGTGGTTTGGTTGAAGTTGGAACAAGTTTGAAACTAGGAAAATGATTTTTGAAACTATTTATTTACCTACTGTCCTTATTTTAAAAACGTGGGAAACTCAGGAACTCAGGGGTAATTTTTGACCAAAGACTTAGAAAATACTTTCAAAAACGAAACTTTAGGCGAAAGAACGGATTAAAACGAGCTTATAACGAAGAAGTTATGATTTTTGCAAATTAATTGACGAAAACTACTTCCCGAAAAACTGCATGCTGTTTGGAAATTTTCGACGGACAAATAGAAGCGTTAAACGTAACCTAGAGGAGCCGAGTTATCAAAAATATATTAGTACTTACTAAAACGAATCCGTGGACATAAAGAACGAGGAAAATGAACTTAAAACGACCAAGTTATACGCGTTTTAACATCGTCAAAACTATATATATATATATATATATATATATATATATATATATATATATATATATATATATATATATATATATATATATATATATAGTCACTACTAGAAAATAATAACTTACGCACTAAATGGTATATTTTCTAGAAATGTTACTAAGGACTATATTCTTAACAAATGAAATACGTATGACCCAAAAGAATATTTATACGACTTAACGACGTTATTTTAAGGTTTTCGATACGAGGAAATATAACGCTAACATTTTTATACGATATATGTTACGACAAGTTTTTATAACTCCAATTGGACTTATTTTTCCTAAGTATGGAAACTATTTTACTTTGACAATAACTAGTATTTCCAAGTTACGAGTGGTATAGGCATCATGTGCACGTGCATTCATTTCATCACGTCATGATCTAAGGTAGATCGTTATTACTCATATTAGGTTGCGGTTAGAGATCGTGCCTCATTTCAGTGTATCCATTCTTGTCATCGTAGCTATCGCTCCAGGTGAGTCATAGCCCCTACTATTTTAACTTGTTTTATAACGGTTTTGGGGGAGAATACATGCTCGTTTCCATCTAAATGTATACTTGATTTAATTGGTTTTTGCTACATGCTTAGTCAAACATTTACTTGCTCCATTTATGAATTTCTTACTCATTCGAATGTAGTGTATATTCATTTGCATCACACTTAATCTTTTATCTTCGGACCCAAGTCTTTTCCATTACGATGCACACTTAACCAAATGAACCAGCTTCACCACTATGTACATACATATCCGAATGTACGGGTCACTTAACCGAATGTACGGGTCACTTAACCGAATGAACGGGTCACATATCCGAATGTACGGGTAACATAACCAAATGTATTGGTCAAACTACACTTATCTTTGATTATTGGTCCACATATTACTTTTGTTTCCGTAGACTTTAACACATTTGGCAGTGGGTTGTAAACACACAGGTTACAAGTCTCTTATGGCGGGACTTGCAACTGAGTGGATTTACAATGCCTTTGCTGGGCGATCATTTCTCTATAGGCATTATTTGTTAAACAAACTCTATGAACTCACCAACCTCGTGTTGACACTTTAGCATGTATTTTCAGGTTTTAAGCATATGGCACACTACAGGAGGTTTTGGCAGGGCATGACATGGTCATAGAAGACTCTGATATTCATATGGGGACCGTTCTTAACTATTTTAAGGGCCTATTTCCGCACTACTTTTAAAAATGTAAATTCAACATTTTTGGTTAAGCTATTTTATTCTAAATAATTCAAGTGAAAACCAGTTTTGAACCTGTGTTGTAATACCGATTGAGTTACACCCCAGCTACATGTATGCTTCCGCTGGACCCGATTTTGGGGGTGTGACAAACGGCAAAGACATAAGTAGTGGTAGCATTAGAGGCCGAGGCTAGTGCTTGAGCAGGTAGAGCAGAGACGATGAAGGTCGTGACAGCCATCATCATCACAAGCATCACGACAAAAAGGTTGAACATCTTCATTGCTTCCATTGATGAAAATTATGGTTTGAAGGTTGTGACTTTTATAGATATATTTTGCATGCAAATTTGGAAGTTATTCTATTGTATGCGTAAATTAAAAGTTCCAATACATTCCTGCAATAAATAAAATTCATGCCAGCCATTATGTCAATAAATTGCAATACACGAATTTAATTTTATAATTGCATTGACTTTTCAATAGTGAATACATACCCAATCGCATATTGAATACATACCAATATCGCAAGGGTATAATTGGCATTGATCAAAAATTAAGTTTTCACATTTTCACTTTGACCAAAAATACATTATAAGTAGTTAAGATAACGTATCATAATTGTCATGCGATGTTATCATAAATTTTCCTAATCTATCATTACAAAATTAATATTTCACCAACAAATTTTTAACATGCAGCAACTTAACATAATTAAGTGTAGAAATTAATACAAAACTAAAACCCTAGTACCCAAGCTTTTTCACCATTACAAATCTACCCCAACATGTCGCGTACATATATTCCCGACATACACAACCCTTACGTGGCAACATTTGATTCGACAAAGAAAAACAACAAAAAAGCAAAAATACATGTCGTGTATATATATACACGACATCCATATACACGCGACATTAAGCATTGGGAAGGAGCAGAATTTGAAAAAGCTTACTGAAAACTTAATTGTGAAACGACGGTTCAAGCTTTTCATATGTCGGGTATGTTTGGCAAAACTAGCTGTAAGCTGTTAACTCTAAGCTGTAAACTGTAAAGCTGTTAACATGAGCTAGAAGCTGTATCTTTTTTTCAATAAAAGTGTTTGGTAAGTTAGTTGTTAAATATAATTATAAGATGTAAAATGACATAAAAGGACATATTATATAGTTTTAACAACTCCAAAATGTTTAAAAAGCTTCATGAATCAGCTTTTCATTTAGGAGGTATTTGTTTGAAATAAAAGCTTGAAGTTAATGTATCCAAACGGAGCTACTTATTTTAGAGAAGATTATTTTTGTAATAAAAAGCTAACAGCTCCCCAAAAAGCTCTTGCCAAACAGGCCCGTCACTTATTTTTTTTCACATTATATAACCTAACAAAAAACATACCCCTCTCTAATTTTTTTCTGTTCTTCTACTTGGTGTGGATATTGTAGATAAGAATTGGTGTGTTGGTGGTGGTTAGGTGGTGTTGTTGGTAGTGTTTTTGGTGGTGGTGTTGGCGGTGTTGTGGTGGTGGTTTTGTCATGCAATGCAAAAACGAATTATTTCATACATATAAATGACTTTATATTCAACAAACATGCCCCATTTGCATATACGTAACTTGATATCCCATTAAACAAAATCATCTTCCTACCATGTCATTACCCCATTTATGTGTAAACCCTAACCAAGATGTCGTGTATGCAAGGCAGGATGTCGTGTATTTTCATACACGACATGTATTTTTGTGTTTTGTTTTTTTTTTTTTTTGTTTTTTTTTCCTCCTTTGTCGATTCAGATGTTTTTCTTTTAATACATATAAATGACTTTATATAAATGTACGCGACATGTTGGGGTAGAATTGTAATGAGGAAAAAGCTTGAGCATATTCAAACCAAGGCTGAGCAATCGCGACCGACACCCGCGTCCCGTCCCGACCGGCCCGATCCCGATTCCGACCAGTTTCGGTTCGGGACTCGGTTTGGTTTTCCGGCGAAGTCGGTTTCGGGACTTGTCGGTATCGGGTTGGTTCGGGATGGAAACCGAAAAAATAACACATAAAACCGACAACTCAGCCCGATCCCGACATGTCGGGACTGTCCCGATACCGAACCGACAGGATTCGGGTCAGGAGTCGGTTTGGGTTTTCCGGCGAAGTCTGTTTCGGGAGTTGTCAGTATCGGGTATGGACGGGACCGGCCCGATGCTCACCCGTAATTCAAACAAAACCCCTTGGGCAGGTCCTCTGCCGTAATTTTCGCTAGAAATAAATATCTATTGCCCAACAAGATTACTTCGTATTTAGTAAGCCTAATCGACAAAAGAATTATTGTTTACGTTATCAATAGTTAAAACTCTTTGTAATAATAATAATAATAATAATAATAATAATAATAATAATAATAATGTTACCAAGAATTTTTTTTTCCTTATATTAAGGCTATGTTTGGCAAAAGTAGCTGTGAGCAGTAGCTGCGAGTAGTAGCCACAGCTTCTCCTAACCGCTCACAGCTTCATAAAGAAGCATTGGAAAAAGGAGGTTTCCTGAAAAATAGCAAAGCTCACAGCTCTCATGCCAAACGAAAACTAAAAATCAAAAAGCTCATTCTCACCACTCATCGCCACAAAAAGCTCCAAAAAGCTTTACGCCAAACATAGCCTAAGGCTATGTTTGGCACATCTAAAAACAGTATTTAAATACGATTATCTATATTTATGCCACATCTATATTTTTGTTTTGGTTTGTTATTTATTGCCGCCTTTCTAAAAAAAGAATAAATTCTCTGTTGTGATTAAATATGTGAACAAGGGTTTACAGGTAATTTAGTAATTTTCTTTTCCTTAATTTTTCAAAAATATCATGCATGGATTCACTATTTCTTAAAAGTTATTTCAACAAAAAATCTTCAAAAATTATTCTATTATCGACGCAACGTTAATATATTTACGCGACGTTAAATGGTATTTGGTGGGTTCTTGTGTGTGTTTCGTGTGTACTGCAGGTGTGTGTGTGTGTCGAGAGGTGTGTGTGCATGTGTGTGTCGGGAGGTAGAAGATGACTATATATATATATATATATATATATATATATATATATATATATATATATATATATATATATATATATATATCCTTTTAGTCCTTAAGGTTTAGTGTATTATCAGTTTGGTCCTTTGAATAAAAATGTATTTTGTTTAAATTATGGGAAAAAATGATAAAAGTGAGGCCCAAAATGTTAAGATTGAGTTATTGTTGTGAATGTTTTTTTATGAATTAAGGTTAAAGTGTTAAAACTGATGTGGCGTTGACGTGACACCGTGCTAAAGTTTAACCCAAGTTATTGATGTAAGTGCTTTAACCGGCTAATCTTTCACAGAGAGAATACCATTTTATTCTTTATACTCTTCAAAAATATAAAAATCTACTCTAATAAATTCGTTCGTACTGAAAATTTGAAACTTGAAGACATATATCGAATCTAATACTTTGAATTGAATTCCATAAATTGCTAAAAGTAAAAATGAATCAAGGCAGCTATACCAAGCTATAATGTGTACAAAACTGCTACCCCTTTTAAAGTAAAAAACAAGCTTAAATCTACCTAAATCCCAAAATTACCCCTCAACATAAACTCCTAGCTTTGACTATTCTCCACCGTCACCGTTACCGTCATCTCCGACCGGCGAACCTCATAAACGGCGTACAGCTCTTGAAATGACCCATAGTCCAATCACGCGCCTGACACCCGCGTGAACAATACGTCCTCACACCACAAACTGAACATCTTCTAAACTCATGTGTCCTTGTTTCGGGCCGACCACATCCTTCATATGAGCATATATTATAAGCCGGGTCAGGAACCCGGTTCGCAAACCACCCGGTTAAGAACCGGTTCGCTGGATGAGACACCTGAACCGGCATCTCATATCCAACATCCACTAACAAAGGCAACCGGGTCAAAGTAACGCCGTCAAATATTTTGTGATTATTTGCCGTTAGTTCACGGATGTTGGCTTCTATTAAGAAGCGTTGACCGGCTACGGTGTTTTTAGTGACACCGTAGCCGTCTTTTAAGCAGTGGCCTAGTTCTCGGACCGCGTCTATGTGTCCGAGAACTGCGGCGCGTGCACAGAGCGTGACGCCGCCTATTAAGTCTTTTTTGTTCTTGGTCCCACCGCTACCGTTGAACTGGATTATGGCGAGTGAGTATAGTGCCGGCGCGTGAGCTTTGACTGCGGCGCGTGCCATTAGTGATGCTCCTTGTCCCCAGTTTTGAAAACAGTAGAACTGTATCTGTATATTAAAAAGACAGTATTAGTTTAGGGAGGTGATTTGCACACTCCACAATTTTATTGGTACACTCCAATTTAGTATGTATTGCCATTTATACCCTTACATTACTTGTACTCTTCTTCACCTTTATAAGGGCATAAATGGCAATACACACTAAATTGGAGTGTGCCAATCAAATTGTGATGTGTGCAAATCACCTCTCATTAGTTTAACCTTAAAAAAACCAAACATGTTTGTTAAGTACTAACAAGGTTTACAAAATTAACAACAAAAATAACTAAACAAAAAATAATAATAATAATAATAATAATAATAATAATAATAAAAAGTTATGTTTGTTAAGTACTAACAAGATTTAACAAAATCAGTTAACCTAAAAAAAAAAAATTGTTTTTATTACCTTGTTAGTACTTACAAAAAAAAAAAATTGTTTGTTGAGTTCTAACAAGGTGTACAAAATTAATGAACATTAATAAAACCAATCAATGTTTAATTTTTTCTATCATCAAAAAAAAAAAAAAAAAAAAAAAAAAAGGTTTGTTAAGTACTAGCAAAGATTTAACAAAATTAATGAACCTTTAAAAACAAACCAAACATGTTTCTTTAAAAAAAAAAAAAAAAAAAAAAAATGTTAGGTACTAGCAAGATGAACCTTAAAAAAACCCAAACATGTTTGTTTGTTGAGTACTAATGAACCCTTTAAAAACCAAACATGTTTTTTCAAGCTTGTTTATTTTTGTTTTTGACATAGTAAAATTTATAAAAAGATGTATAAATTTAAAAAATTTAAAAAAAAATGTACCATGCCAAGAGTGTAACTAGCTTCAATATTTCCGGCACGAGAAGAGCGTTGAAGAAAGCGGTTAGCAGACGGTGACCATTTCTTAGCCGTAACGGCAAACGTTTCCTTGGAAGCATTTGATAACACAAGCGGGTCAAGTCCCAACCCATTAAATCTTTTGCATCTGTTGCACAACAAAATATTCACATTTATTTTTCAACTCTAAATAAATATATAACAAAAACTTTCATTTCAGATTGCTTACGTGGCAAGAGCGGAGATGAAGTCAGCTGGACATTCAGCGGTGGAGCTGACTTTCACAAGAATTGATAGAACGACGTCGTCATGGAGCACATCAAAGTAGTTACAAGTAGCTGACGTCAGCTTTTGTTTCTTCCGGCGGCTGACAGTGGACGGAGGTCCAGCAGCCGGGTGCGAGTACGAAGATCCGCTGCGAGTTCTCATATTCTTTTAGTTTTCAGGAAATGTGTTTTTTAACAGTAGTAGTGAATATGTTGAACAAAGGCTTTGGTGGGGGTTTGTTTATATAACGTCAAAATATAGTGTGTAAGTTACGGTAATACCCTTTTGGTTTAATTCACTTTTGTCGTTATTTGTTTCAAAAATAGTACACTAGTATGGATTAATGTTACAGCTAATTTCTTAGCTTTAATTTTTACTCATATCGGTTTCTTTTCAGTAATGTAAATTTTCTCCATGGAATCTTTTTTTACATTACGATTTGACCGCTAGCAAGATTTGATTCATTTATCTTTAGCCTAGCGTTTCTCGTTAGAAATGATACTGTTAAACACTTAAACCACCCGTATTGGCACGTTAAACATGCGTGAACCCTCAAATTACACACCCTCCTCTTTTACGTGTTAATAAACGTATAGTTTTTTTTGTTTTTTTTTTTCTGTTTTATTCATTTTCTGATATTACGATTTGACCACTAGCTAGATTTGATTTATTTATCTTTATCTTTATCTTAACGTTTCTTATCGGAAAAGATACAGTTAAACCACTCGTAGTGGCATGGTCAACATGCGTGCACCCTCAAATTATGTGTCACGCCCGATTATACACGCTCCTTTTTTACGTGTTATGCCTGTTATGGAGATGATCTGGTCACAAACCTGACCGAATATCGAGTTTGTTTTGAGTGAGATTTTAGGTATACATGTTGAAATAAAAAAGAAAGTGATTTGTTTAGTGGTTACTGTTACAAGTGGTTGGTTTGACGATTAAAGTGAATAATGATGTAAAACTACTATTACGATAATGGATGAGTCCCCGTTGAATCTGGTCACAACAAAATTCTTTATCTTTAACTTTTTCTTATATTTATTTCTTTTAACATTTTTCTCGAAAATTATTTTTTTCTATCTTAATTATCTTTTATTTTAAAAGTTGACATAAACATAATTTGAGTCATTTATCCTAGAAAAAAGAGTTAAAGCTATGGACAAAGGTGAATATTGTTGAATAATTGGAAATTTGGAATAAATTATTGGTTGAAATGAATAATAGTATTATTCACATTAAATTGTGAAGTGGTCAAACAACGTTGACTGGATCAATTAGGATGTACCTTGTACGCATTGTCTGTTTGTACGTACAATCTTCCTCATACAACAGAATAGGCACAGAAGATAATGGAGAAGCCCATTGAAAGTCAAATCTCCGTGGTTAAATTTGAGCTCATAAACAAATATTATATTTTCAAAACGGGTATAGAATATATTTGCTTTTATTTCGTATTAACCAAATTAGCTAATTAAAATCACATAAAAATATGGCAATAATATGATTTATGACATAATTGAGTAATAAATATTACAAACTATTTTTAGAGGTCTTAGCTTACAAGCTTAACTTTTTTGTTAAACAGTCATGTGAACATTAAAAAAATTGGATTCAACATGATTTCCATGTGAATGCAGATTCTTAAGCGAGGGGAGCATGACGTTTAAAGAAAGTTTAAAAAGTGAATTCAAATCAAGAAAACGGTTTTAGTACGCGGATATGTCTTAGAGTTTGTACTTTGTACTACTATGAAAGTATGAATAGTTACACACTTACACACATTAATATTATGTTCTTAAGTTTTTTCTTAAAAGAAAAGTAAAGTAAATGAAAGTAAAGTATAGAATATGAGATGAAAGAAAATGAAACTAACTTACATATTTGTGTTCTCAAGTTGTACAAAATGAAAAGGTAATAAAAGAATTTGATATGCCATATTTACCATAATATCCAAGTAATGTGTGAAGTGACATAGTTGACATTAATAAATAATAAGAACAATTTGGTAAATTTATGTGGGGACAACTACTTTATTTCACTTTCATCCCACATTTGGGATGAAAGTCAGTTAATACAAAACACATTAAATGATCTCCATTTTACTTCCTTGCCTTTTCATTTCACTCCTTTAAAAATTCTTGAGAACACACAAAAAATTGATTTCATCCACTTTCTTTCACTTTCTTTTTTGAAAAATAACTTGAGAACATAGTGTAAGTGTCAATTTTTTTTTTTACAAGATACTAACCCAAATTAACAACTTTTTAAAAAGGGTTTTGCTAACAACAGCTCTAAGGGTTGTTGTTAAGCAAATAATCACTACAAAAAATAGTACTATTCTCCACACTTATTTTTTCACGGTATATTAAACCGTGGACTTTTTTTTTATATGAATAATATTTTTGCTACATTTATAGGTGTCACAAATATTTAAAAAGAATAATCCACATATATAAGTGATTAAGTGTGTACAATTACAAGTGTAGCAAATGTTTCTACACTTTTTATTATATACATTTTTTGCAATTTTGCCACGCTTTTAAGTGTGAACATTAAAAAAATATTTTCACACTTTTAAGCATAGAAATTTGGACAATATATCCACACTTATAAGTGTAGAAAAATTTGTCACACTCATTATTACCACACTTGAGAAAGTGTGTAGTCAATAATTATACACATTTTTAAATGTGACCATTTAACTTTTAGAATGTGGAGATTTCAACTAGTTTTTTGTAATGAATTTTCAAAAGATTGAATGTTAAGACATCAAACAAAAGTATATATTCCTGTACTCATTGATCAAATCACAAAATAATAAGATTTACCGTTTTATATATATGTTATTTTCGGAGTTACAAAAACTATTTTCGCAGTCATTACTCATCATCAAATTAAGGGTGCTTATAATTGCCGCAACCTATAGGGATTTTATGTTCGACTGATCTTGTGTGAAAATACACGAGTGTGTAGAAGAATATCACCATTTGCAGACATATCAAAATACACGATTATGTAAAGAATATATCTATATCTTTAGTTATATAAAGCAATCGAAGAGTTCATTGTATTCTTATAAAAGCTGGACATCCAATCATCTGAAAACTGAACACCAGCTGTAACTAAACAAAATATCTTTTAGTTTCACTTGTTTAATTGGTTGCGTAAAACCGAACAAAGACTTTGTTGTAAAGAAAGAGCTAACACCTGTAACTAAACAATATAATACAAAAGATCTTTAGTTTCAAGTACACATGAAAGTAAAATATTACGGTTTTATATAGCTTTATGAATAAAGTCCTCACTTATTGGCCAAACATTTCATTAAGTTTTTACCCATGACGCACCATATATCACAACAACTTTATAAAGCAATCGACGAGTTCATTGTAATCTTACAAAAGCTTCTAGTCATCTAAAAAGTGGACACATGTAACTAAACAAAAAATATCTCAAAAAGATCTTTAGTTTCACTTGTTTTATCTTTGGTTGCATAAAATCAAACAAAACTTTGTTGTCACAAAAGAGTTTAACTTTAGTACTCATGAACGAAAAATATTATTATAGCTTATCAATATAGTCCTCAATTATGGGCCAAATATTCCATTAAGTTTTTACCCATGACTAGCTTGTACCATATCCTTTGCCTAGTACTATAAAAACAGCTATTTACCCTCTTACCTTACACGTTTATGTCCTCTTGGCAAAATTATCTAATTAATTAATGCTTTCACTTAACTTTGTAAATAACAATTTTGATTAAAGGTAATACGGTAAACTTAAATAATTTTAACAAATATTTTTAGTTGCGAATAATCTTTTTGAGTCGACATGAAAAAGAAAGATGAAAAATAATATTGGAAGGGAGGGAACAATAAGGACCGAGGTGTGTGCGTAATTAAGGAGACAAATAAGTGTTGTTCCCTTTGAAAGGTTGTACACGTCTTCTTTGATGAGCTGACACGTGGATATAACTGTGATGAGTTTAGTATATATAGCTAGGTAAAAAAGGTCACGATAGTGTATCATGCGGATGTCACGTGACTACTTGAGTAGTAAGTAATGTATGTGGTAGATGAAGCTAGCTAAGCATGCGTTTACTACAAAGTCTACTACTATCGTGACGAAACATTTGTTACATCGTGCTAGCGGTGGAGTAAAGGCGGTGATATTATATGTGGGCAGGTCATGTGTACCTCTTCATGGTCACTGGTCACACACATCTCAACTAGTGAATATTATTTATGCTAGCAATTCGCAATAACTTTTTTCTACGTGTTTACAATCTGCTATTATTAGACTCTTGTTATTTCGAAACGGCAATGTCACACGTAAACGACTTGAAACCACATGCTTACTTAATGAAATTACTCATATACAAATACAGAGCTTGAACAACTAACACTGTTATGAGACGGAGACGGAACTGTTAAAAAATAATCTAGGATGCTCAAAGAGTAAAAAACTTAATTAGCACTAGAAAGCACAAATTTCACACCAAGTACATACTCGCCCTTGCCCTGCTAATGTTTTGTCCATGCTCGATCATTTACCGCTACGCCAAAGCTTTGATGTTGTAGAAAGTGTTTTAAAAGATATTAACGGTGACGTTTTTTGAGGCTTAAGATAATGATCATGCGCGTACGTAATATGCGAACCCCTTTTAACAACCACGAGTTCCAAGTTCAAGCTACGCAAGAGAAAGATGATATGCAAGACTTTTAACTCGGTTAGACCTTCTTGTTTGTTAGCGACATCCCAGCTAGCGTTGTGCTTTTGGTCATGCCTCCAAGGCTACCACAAACATCCTAAAAACATGTTAAATATAGCCTAAATCTATGTTTAACTGATACCATGCATATATAGTCACATGATATCAGAAATGTCGTTTTTTATACATTGCTCCAGGGCTATATTTAGCTAACATCTAATTCTTGTTGTCTCAAATTTTGTAAATTCATCACTACCATTGTTTCTGCTGTAGATTTTATTCAATACATGAGTGTCTTGTTTAAGCAAGTAATTTGGCACTGCACCCTTTTCTCACTTAAGTACTTTATGTGCACAAATTAGGAAATGTGTTATTTTATATTTGACGAGTTTAATACGCAGTATCAACAAACATGATTAAATAGTGAATCCGTACCGTTGATGTTATGGTTAGGATACCTAATCCTACTTGAAACTTTCTTTATATTAAACAAGGTTGGGAACTAGTAAACTAAACATTATTGCACGCGGAAACATGAAATTAGATTGTGGGGGCAAAAATATTTTTTCTACAATAGTAACAAACTGCGGCAAAAATAACTAGTATCGAAATGATAAATCGAGTATCATTAATTAGAGATGAAAG
>JARVZY010001143.1:0-16561 GCA_030686995.1 Artemisia argyi | reverse complement strand
ATCTGACGTATCTTTAGTAGTATTTATTTGATCTAGCAATGTATCAGACCTCAATGAGGTATCATCATACTGAGGGATATATTCACTATACGTCTCCCATTCTTGAGGTGAATCGAAGCATATAGCTGGCAGCATTGATCGTGTACTAGGTGCTGTACTTACCTGTGGTATAATAAAACAGTAAATAAAATATATACTATGTTGTATTCTCGTGTATTCCCAAAAGAACTTGTTAGAACATACTGTAGCAGTATTGAAGACTACAGTTTTGCAGTCAGGTAAGATGCTAATTGATTTTGATGGTAAAGTGTAAGGTAAATTCTGGTATAACACTTGAGCTTCTCGGCTGCCGTTATTAACAAGAAATGCAGCACACTCGCCTGAATTTCCATTGTAGACATATGCCTGCGAACGAACTTACTAGAATTTATATATGTTTCCTGTTTGGCTGCTTGAGTCATTTTTATTAAAATATCTAAACATTTGTGCATATAAATGTTATATTTGAATATATTATTAAATTTAATATATAATTGTTAAGATTACCGGTAACAAAATGACCCAAACGGTTCACAAAGCAATCTTTTATCAACTCAAATGCAAAATGACTAAAACGTGACAATGGAATAGTTCTTACATCTTGATCTTGACCCAAAGGTACAATTGATAACTGCCCATAGAGTAATGCCTGGGAACATTGCTTCAACGCCGCATGCATGTTCTGAAGATGGCTATATTTTGGTTCTCGCTCTATGCCATATTCATCAAGTGGAGCTTGATCATAATAACCTGTTATGATAAATGCTGCAGGTGTCCGTCCAAAATTTGTTCCTCCATGGTACTATCACACAATCAAAAAGTAAATTGTTGAAATTTCATGCATGTTTAAACAACAATCTCATCATATATAAATGTGTATGTGAGTGTTGTGTATTACCATGTAGTAATTTACAAAGCTTCCATTCCTATTTATAACAAACGCTGTTGTATGAAAGGCAATATCTTGGGCTGTTCTCATGTTTGGTCCTTCTCCATATCCTTGTACACTACAAGAATCCATAATTAAATTAGTAAAGATCCCGGTTTGAGTGCCATTTATTATAGATTGAAGGAAAATAAGTACTTACAAAGAAGTCCAATTTTCAGTCCATAAAGAAGGTTTATTTGGTGAGTTTGGTCCTTCCCATGTTTCGTCGCATCTCATCCCATTGCATGTATTAATCTGTAGAAATGTTTGACTTTAGAAATCAATGTGTAGTTGAGGAAGTTTTGTAAGTAAAAAGAGACATACCACAGGATCAGGGGCGGTTTGTTGCTTGCACATCATCCATGGTTCACCCGTGTTTTGACCCACTGCCATTTGTGCGCTCCAGTTTACGTACCGTGGTCCATCCTCACGAAAAGAACCTTCAACGTTTTGGTACTCATTTTCTATCTACCATGTATACAATAATTTGTTAAACTTTGGTTAAAAATGCTCATAAGAATGCCATAATGAGATTCCTACATGGTTGAAGCTTTCTCAGTTTCTCTAAAAGTCATGTGTTTAAATCTCACTTGATGAATTTTAAAAATGCACAAATGAGAGTAGATGAAATGGAATAATAGACACATCAGACGGTCAGAGGGTTAGATGACATGTAAAACCGATTATGATTTGCATTTTTGAATAAGCAATTTGGCCGATTATATGTATTCAGATACACTTATGATAATTTTGACCCGTACGATTCGTTCTTTTATGTTAGCCTCTTTGACCCTTGGATTAGAAAACGTAATCTAGATCGACTAAATTATAGGTTAACTGGTCG
The DNA here is from genome assembly GCA_030686995.1 of Artemisia argyi. Lineage (NCBI taxonomy): Eukaryota > Viridiplantae > Streptophyta > Magnoliopsida > Asterales > Asteraceae > Artemisia > Artemisia argyi. Next base: position 14,750 of record JARVZY010001143.1, on the reverse strand, counting down.
AAATTGCCATTGATAAGATATAAGGTACTGTAATAAACTTGCAAACCTGTGATAAAATGATTGGGCCTCCTTGTGAAGCAAAAAGCTTCTCTGCCTTCATCATGTTCACTATTGTGGTTGTGAAGTTTTGCATGTGAAACTACAAGAATACAAAGCCAGCAGTTTCAATCTTGACTTTTTCATGTCAAACAAACAACTTTTAAAATTAAGTTAATATGAAATTTGTCACAATTAATAAGTTCTTGATAGTTTCATTTATACATAATAATATATTGTATGTGTGTTGAGTTCGGTAGAGAGACTAATCAGCATTTTTAACATGAGTTTAAAACAAAATCAAGCCCGACTTTAACTTTGAGTTTGATAGTCACAAGTGCCCTTACCATGAACGGTTCATTGTATGTTCGGAAGACAATGCCAGGAACATCATGCAACCAAAATGGTAAACCTCTGAAAGACAAAATCACAATGAATAGTTTTCGTTCCAAAAGCTAAGAACGAATGGTTGTAGTTGTAATAACGTACCCGTAACCCCATTCAGCCTCAATGAAGGGTCCTATTCGAAGGCTTACATAAAGACCTTGTTGTTGGACTTGCTTAATGAAACTTACTATGTCATTTCTCCCACTAAAGTCATACTGCAAGTAATTAATCCAAAAAATTAGCCAATGCATATATGTATGTACGATGAGTTGGTAAAACGCGACAAGCATGCGAGTGTATGTTTGAGAAGTAAGAAAGACCTGGTCAGGTTGTGGCTCATGGAGGTTCCAAAAGACATAGGTTTGTATAACGTCAAGACCACCTTGCTTAGCTTTAGCTATCAAAGATGGCCACATCTGCATATAATTCCGTTTTTGTATGTAATTAACCATAAAATATACGTGTTTAACCAATAAAATGTCATTCGCATATACTGAAAAAACTTTATGCATACAAATCAACACAAAGCTGAGTTGCGTGATATAGAGATCGAATGCTCCTTGATATAGCAATTCAGGGGTGGCGAAGTAGCAAAACTTGTGACTATCGTTACTTAAATTTGATATATCTCATGTTTAAATCTTGCTGGGTGCAAACAACCATGAACTGGCCACACTAGCCTCCCGAAAAAAAGGGAGGGCTTTACACGGTTTGAGTCTTTTGGCGGTGGCTCAAACCTATGATCAAAGTCTGGAACCATGATTGAAAAAGAAAAATAATGCACCTTCATATCTTCAAACTAGCAAGTTGTCTTTTGTACTTTTTTTTACATATTGTTGACCATGCACATAAATGGTCAGAAAAAATTGGATAATACTCGTAGTAGTACTCTTTGATCCAACAAGAATACGGAGTAAATAATACTAGTCGTTAAAATTTATTAAAACTAATGATTATGACATTAAAACACAAACAATTTCATTTTTAGCTGAGCTGTAAAATTTCAGACAGTAGTATTGTTTGAGTCTTCTAAACAAGATGTGACTATTATAATCAAAATTATCAAAGAAGTCATAGAAACTATCGTCATAATCTAAAAGACTACAAGACACAGTTGGCAAACTCGTGATTTCTTGCCATAAAAACATATGGACCATAAATGTTGTTATTTAGCCAGTGTTAAAATATTTTCCCGCTCCCTTTACCAAAAATAAAATATTTTCCCGCTATATATTTGAGTTAATATAGCTTTAAAGTGTTTTAAAATTTAGATATGAAAGCATGTGACTAAGAATTTATATATCTTCCTTAGTTTCAGAAACTATATATTGGTTAATTTATAATTGGTATCTTCTTTCTAAATATATTTTCTTTAATCAAAAGATCATTATTGATCTACCATATTAACAAAATCAAAAGATAGTATAATTCTTTCTTGTTGCATTAAAAAAGAAAATAATTTTAAGGGAGACATTTTTTCGTTCTAGCAAATAGATATTTAGGTATTATAAAAGGCATGCATCAAAACAAATATACTACTAATTTAAGATCACATTCTTTGAGTCGAAATTTGTGATAACGTAAGAGTCAAGCATGTAACATTTTTGGTTAAGATTTTCCCAAAAGAATACCATGATTTTCGGTAACACTCAAATACCTATTTATTTATTTACAAAAATAGAAGTTGAAATTCATATCTTCTAGGCTCATTAAGTTATTTAAACAATACCCAAAATTGTCATTGTCTACACATGAAAACTTTATATCTAACATGGTTGTAGAAAGAGCACCATGCTGCGTTCGGACTTCAAACAGTTTAGCTTTAACGATACGGTGGTTCTTTATAATTGATTGATAGAAAATCAAAGAACGTACGAGATATATTCAGATATGACTAGTGTGTTTTTATACATCTTTTAGATCGTGTAACATTTTTATACAGGATTACAGGTAGTAATTTGACTGTATCATCAAAACTGATTGACTATCATTGAAATTGATAGTGTTCATGTACCATGTGTTCCTATGTCAACTAATTTTCATGATGTACAAATCACATGCATTTTCGCCTGCTCATAAAGTATCGCATGGTATGCACCAAAAAGGCTATAGTTGGCGCAAACTAGGAACGTCAATTGAGTAATATCATTCATATAATATAGCAATCAAGTGAATACAATAACAGGAATACAAGAACAGCATATATATACACACTTACATCAGGGGTGCTTCTAGGATAATGAATTGAACCCGAAAACAAAATCTTTCGCTCCCCATCAATAAGAAGCGACCGCCCATCATACGTCACGTTAGCTCCCTCCACAACAACGTTCCCACCAACGAGTACCACTAGTAATGTTATCCAAAACCAGACCATGTCTTATTTTTCTTTATAACAAGTAAGAGTGATAGGAAAATGGAATATATATTGGTAAGAAATTATTGTATGATGATGTTACATTAGAGTTGTAAGAATTGTTATTACTTTTATTCGAATAAAATGGTGTTGATAGAAAGAGACGACGGAGTTGTTAAAGAAAAGAAACAACATATTGGTTGCATTGCACGGCAAACATGGTTTTTATAGGCTGGTTTGGTTGGTATTGACCATACATAGTTTATATGTGACAAATATCTTTATTATTAATATTTCATATAAGAATCATTCAAATTTCAAGGTTGTTACTGAAATCTATAACTTATTTGTTTTATTTAACAAACTTTGATTCATATTAGATGAATACCGCACATAGTGACGGTGTATAACATCAAATAATTATACTTGTGAATTTATGGTTTTGATGTGACCGTTGATGCAACATTTAAAGGGTTCAATTTCTAGTAATTGTGAAAAAAAGTCTATGAATTAAAAACGAAAAATGATACGTAATAGTTTGAGGATTAAAAGATATTCAAACTATTAATTTAATAATAGATGTTATCATTTTTAATCAAAGAGTATATTAGTAATTGACTTTTACTCATTTTTAAAATCTTTTAAGTTTTAAGGAAAAAAAAAAATATATTTTCTCTTTGTATGTAGTACAGATAAGACGGTAAAACGAATTTATGCCTTTAGAGTTTAGACAACTCAAATGGACAAATTATTGTGTTTGTATAACAACTTTGTTTAGTTATGAAATAGACAAGAGACAAGATCAAGCATAAATATATATACTTAGTTCAGATGTGAATCTTTTAGTTATACGGAGTAATTCGTAAAAAGCTTTTATCAATGTATCTTCATGTACATGGCTAGTATCACATAAAAAAATGACATACAATTAATTTTAGGGTACGACACATAAAAAATAATACTATTTATCAACATGTCCAAAACAACCTCTTTAACAATATATATTGAATATTAATGACATTAACAATTACGGAGTACCAAATTGTGAACACTATTTCATCAACATGTCCAAAACAACCTCTTTAACATTATACAATAATTTCATTTCATTTATTTTGAGAAATCAAATGAGTCCTTGAACTTATAAATCTTTGTATTCTAACACTTTTTTTTAATCTTTATTTTACAAAATTACTAAATTACCCTATAAACCCATTAAGTGTGTATTTTAACCCTCTTCACATCATTCTCCTTAAGTTTATTAAAATAACAAATTAGCCTTTAAACTCATAAATATTTATAATTAAACTTTTTAAGTTTAGTGATATACTAAATCCATTAAACTCATATTTTACCTTTTTACATCATTTTCTTTGATATTAACAATTTTATTGGAAGTGCATATTACTGTTAAAACTTTATTTTGTAGCTATTGAACAAAATCATATTTCGTAGTTACAAAATAAATGATTCCGCACCCACCGCAAAGCACGGGCAAATGAAATTCTTGTTTCTTAGAAAATTGTAACAAGGTGATTCTCGAGTAAGACCTGGGGAAAAATACATATGACCTGAACTTTTGTAAAATCTGAGTATAATTGGATAAAAGAATTTTGTAATGTCAAACGATCTTTGCGTTTTCAAGTATACAATTTTAAATTTTTATTAGTGAAAAGAACATCCTTGGTATATGGCTTTTTTTACAAATTTACATAGGTAATGTAGGGTGACGTGAGGTCAAGAACAATATCTTTACATGTGACATGAATGATCCCTTTTGCGGAAAGATTAACTTTTGTCGCGAGTCCAAATGAAAGCAACGAATGAAACAATTTTTAAGTTTCGTGTTTGGGTAACCAAGGGTGTGTTTGTTTTTTGAAAAAAAATATTACTAGCCCTCTTACTCTTATCAGTAAAAGGTAGGTAGACGTTTTGCTTGTTTGTTTTTTTCTTTTGAGTCAGACACAGTTAGACATATAACATCTTACTCAGTAAGAGATGTGAGACTTGTCTTACTGCCTCTTACTCGATAAAAGATTGAAGACTCGTGTTAATATAATATATTTGGTGGTTTATTAATTATTTTATATTTATGATAAAAAGTCTTATTTTATATTTACATAAGTTACTTAAATAAATTACAGAAACGAGCACTTAAAATCATTCGGACAATTATACAAAAATAAACAACATTATTTCGTTTAAATTTAGACTTTCTAACCACCTTTTACTGATAAGATGTGATAATCAGATTCAGACCTAAAACGTATTAATGAAACAAACACACCATAAGTCTACAAAAGTAAGTTTGTTGTTGTGCTCATTCATATTTTGTAATGTCATAAAAAAGTTGCAATGACAATTACAACATAAATCGAATTTGCATTTTTAAATGATTAAGTAGTACTGTATATTCTATAATATAATTCTTTACATTGTAAAGTCCAATGGGACAATGAGCATTGTTTGGTTATGCTCGTGAAAAGTGTCGTATTGGTTGGAAATCTACTGATCTACGATTCTACGTAAAAAAGAAGATAAATATTGGAAAAATCGAAATATAGATGATGTTACATCTTTGAAAGTAAAGTGCAAGAATTAGTACTCTCAAAATAGTTATTATTTAAAAGTCACAATTCGTAACTTTTTTTTTTTTTTTTTTTTTTTTCCTCCTCCTCCTACATTGACTCCTAAAGCTGCTTTCTAGAGTGAATTGTGAGCCACCAACACCTCATCTTTCCATACATGATCACTAGTGCCATAAGCGAAATGAACGTTAATTGAAAATTTCATTAACCGTTCAGTTATGTTCATTTATTTATTAAATGAATGAAAATGAACAGTATTTTACATTCATTTAATTAAACGAACAAACATTAACGAAAGCCGCGGTCCGTTTATTATGTTCATGAACGTTCGATAATGCGTTTAGTAACGTTCGTTTACGTTTATTTATTTATTTATGTTCGTATATCCTATTTTTTTTAATTTTATAATTTCAAATTGGATAAAACAATATATTTTGCGTGATTTAATAAAGTTTATGTTTATTTATATTCGATCGTTTATGTTCGTTTAGTGTCTTAATGAACGAATATAAACGAACATGAACAACCTATTTGTGTCTGTTTATTTGTCTGATTAAAATTAAACAAACGAACATTAACAAAACACCGTTTATGTTCGTCCGATTCATTTACAGCCCTAATGATCCCCATAGAAGGTACTCACCATAACCTTCCACTCACTCATTCTTTGTGTTGCGGTGGTGACCACCTTTATAAAACCATGAAATTGTGAGCCCCACATGTATTATATCATTTATTTAGGGCCCGTTTAATTTGTAAGTGTGTTTAGAATTTGAATTTGCTTTATGATTTGAATTTAAATTTTATGTAAGAAATAGTAAGAAAATTAAAAACAATAAAATATGTATTTAACTAAATAGAACATATATTGAAATTGAAATTATTAATTTTTAAATATAAAATAAATATATAATAATTGGTTAGAACCCACTAAAAAAAAATCACCCGTTTTGCATGGAATGAGTTTAAGTATATCTAAATACCTTTTGATTCCATTATAGCAGGCCTCTAACCAACCAAACAACTATATACATGATTTTGTCTATTCTTTTAAATTCACACCCCTTAAACAAACGGGCTTTTAGTTTAAGAGTGTTCGTGGGTATATTATGAGTTTATGATATATTTTTATATTTCTTGTTTGGTGGTAAATTAGTTGGTGACTATAGAAGATGATTGGTTTGATGGTGTGTTGAATGGTAATGTAATGCTGATGTAAAAATGCTAATAACGGTGATAATAAAAACTAGCCTAAACTTTTATATTTGAGGCCATTGTATAATTGTATCATAGGAGTGGTATAGGGATTTAATGCGAATTAAGTATATTAAATTATTAATATGAGAAATGATGCATCGTCTTTAATGACTTTATTGACTTCTATATCATCAACATTTATAAGGGTGGTGGCAATGGTCACTATAAAAAAAAATCATACCTCCTAACCCACCAATAATATCATTACACCTCACTCACACTTTTTCCATACCTCCCAACTTTTTTTTAGTGGCAATGGTCACTTTATTCATACCTCCCAAACCACAAACTTTTTATTTTTTATCTACAGAAAAAAATGAAATACTAGTAAACCCAACGTCCTTTTTTTTTTTTTTTTTTTTTTTTTTTTTTTTTTTTTTTATCTCCAATGTTCCAAAACATTCAATGGCCAACGTCTACATTTGTTTCAAACCGCTGCAGTGAACTTCCCCGCTGGAGCAACCCGCCCAACCAAACCGCTGGGGTGGCGGCGGTGTTCTCCGACGGTTTGGAGCAAACCGTTGGCCACCCCGCTCCCATTGCCACCACCCTAGGTTTTCTCGTTACAACTTGAAAATGTGGATCATTTGTGTCTCAAAATATTACAAACTTTTAGAATGTGGTTAATTTTGGAAACACTAGTCACATAATAGTATGAGAATAGTTGTGTTTATCTTGATGTCCTTTCTTATTTATTGCTATTAGTTTTATTGTTATTAGTTACTGTATTACGAGTACTATAATTATAGTGTAACGTCCAAATAGATCAACCCAAAAGGACACTTTGTTTGGCGTTTTTCGTGAATCATCCGCTCCTAACATACACGATGCACCCTCGTAAACAAGTAACCACAAAGAGGAAATAATCACAAAATATGAATATGGAGTTATAAGTTAGCACTAAAATCCCTCTTTTGATAAACTTTTATTCACATGCTAACACATTTCAAAATCAGAAGTCAGCACTAAAATGAGAAAACACTCAAAAAGTTGATACGGAAAGTCTTAAAACATTGAGACAAAAGAGCTTAATTAGTAGACTTGATCGGTAAAAGTGGAAGGTGCAAGCGTACAAGTAAGCATAATTTGCATACCTTGCTGTCAAATAGACTCGTCTTTCTATAAGTGTTTAAGTTGTGAATAAAAAGATTAGTCCAGGATCATATGAAGAACTAATCGATAATTTTTCAACTTATGTGCAGTATGCATGTTTGGATACGGTCTCATACGAAGTATTTGTTTTTGAGACATCTATGCTTCGAACTTTACTATTTCTACATGCCATTTCCCATTTTACATGACAAGAACTCGACCAAGTTTAATAAGAAGTTAGAAAACTACAATTGGATCAATATGTGTGAGATTTGTAAAAAAAAAAAATAATAAATAAAATAAAATAAAAAAACCCTTAAGAAATGAGATGGTAAATAATTAAACTTTAGTTGTTAAATTTTAAATAAATTATATGAAATTTATTATACTTGCCAGTTTTCATATTTTATAATAGCTTTATATTTAATAAATACCGCTTATACTTTATGCCATTTTTATTTTATATTTTATAAAAAAGGTACAATAATATTTCCTTATTTATCAGTATAAATATAAAAAGAACAACATGAGTTACTGTGACATGTAGATTATACATATACGGACAACTCATGTTATTTCTCTTTATGAGATTAAGTAAGATTATCCGGAAAATTATTCTTTTTTAACTATCCGCATTTCAATAACGACTCAAATTATTTCTCTTTATAAGTTTAACTCGCGCACGAGTTTAAAAATCGGCTTACATTATATATTTACATGAATATAAAAATTAAAATGAAGACACGATCACACACGTTACTGTGAGGTAATAATAAATAGACGATATTCTACATATAAGAACGACACATATTTTTTCAAAATCATTATATGCAACTAAACACACATAATATCTATAACATAATATCAATAGTTAAATTTAAACAAGATGAACCTAAACACCATATCAATTTAAACAAAGTTAAATCATTCATGCAATAAACCTATACAAAATATTAATCGGTATTAATAAATAATAACAAATTGTGTATATATATATATATATATATATATATATATATATATATATATATATATATATATATATATATATATATATATATATGTAAAACTAATAGACAAAAGATATAAGTTTGCATAAATGACTAACATGTCACTTATCGCTTGCATAAGTGCATGGGCGGACTGACTGAGAGAGTTTTCGAATGGTGCACGAAAACATCTTGAATTAGTATTGTTAAAATTATCGATTTTTTGAAAATGAATATTTTCTCAAAAAATTTATGCTGCAAATTTTCTTTATTTTACGAAATGCACCTGATAATTTTTAATTTTGGGTCCGTTACCGCATAAGTGATTGTTGCTCCGTATAGTTTTCTTACATTTTCTTATTGTTTGTAACATTGATTTAAGATTTTGTGACAAAAGCAGTGTACAGAGCAAGTGTAGAATAGTGTGTGGTGTATGAGATATTACTAGATGATTACTTGTGCATAGCTGTACCGATGTACAATGTTCGGCAAAATTCAGTTGAGTTGATTTGTTGTGATACATGAGTTTCTCTTTTGTCATTTATTTGTGTAGCGCCAAATAGTTTAGTTGAGAATTTGCGATTCATTGTTTCTCTATCTACTTAAATGCCATCAAACAATTTTATACTCTTACACTTATTATCCTAAAACATTTTTCACTATAACCAAACACTGAAACACATATTGTCAAAATATCAGTTACCAAATGTTATACGTATATACTTTTTTGTAATAAAATAATATGTTGTAAGTTTAATTTAAATTTTAAAAAGTTAATTTTGATGACTATAATAAATTACATAATTATTGAAAGTGTAGAGTTAATACTAGTACCAATCAATAAATGAGTCATTTCAATTAATCAATTAGAATATATAATACTCCGTAATTAATTAATAGGTACATGTGGTATTAATTTGGAAGCAAATGGGGATGACATTCAAATGGTTAAATGATTAGTAAAAATAAGTGATTAAGGGTACAAAATCATGATCAAATAAGAAATCCTTGATGTGAGAAATTGTGAAATAAATGTCAGAAATGCATTTAGTTGCGCTGATTTATAGTTTTTATGCATAGAAATTTTTTTTTGTTGATTCAATATAAACGAGTGATTCACAATAGCTATTCTGTTGTAGATTCACTGAAAATTTGTAAACTGATTTAAAACTTTGGCATTAAAATGATAATTTGCTAATAATATGAATTAAATGTTACACAATCAAAATTTTGAATGATGAATTTGTTTCTAGTTAACTAAAGAAACATGTTAACGAAAACATTCGAAAAACAAAATGAATCAAGGCTTCAGATTGCGTTTTTCATGATTTCTCAATATTCTCTATTTCTGGCCGAATCTATAGTTTAAGGTAGATTAGTAAGTATACATTCATTTTATGAGTTTTTTAGTAAAAATTTTCTCTTTATATTGTAGTATAGATAAAAGGTGACATGTCACATTATTATCGAATTTATCATTAAGTGATTTGTTAATAGTAACAACTTTATACAGTTAAATGGTAATTTATTATTAAAATTGGTTTTAAGAACTAAAAGGTGCGTTTCTTTTGTGGGTTTCGGTTGGGTTTCTGTTTTGATATGAAAAAGAATTGTTTGGTTGAGTTTTTAACAATAAGATTAGAACATGTTATTCGACAATGAAGGTTTTGTAAACGAAAGTGCACTAGTCAGGTTTCACAAAAGTCATTAGCTTAATTGTGGAGTCTCTCTTTTCTTTCTTCTATCAATATCATAACAATGATTTAGTTGATTTATTAAATAACAATTTCATCTGTAAATATTATCTTAATAATATTATGGGAATATTATTCCTGCTTTCAATAGCAGAAACTTTATTTGTTGTTAAGCCATTGAACCAAAAATATTAAGTATATTTGGGTCTCCAAGATAGTGTAGTAGTGCTATGCATTTTTTTTTTTTTTTTTTTTTTTTTTTTTTTTTTTATGTAATTATGTATTGCTAAAAGGTTGAAACAATATTAATCAATCAGTTAACTATAAAATGTATATTAATATGTTAAAAAAAAAAGAAAAAAAGAGAGAATTATGGACAAGAAAGAAGTATGCAACATGTTAGATCTCTGCAGCTTATAGCAAGGATGTTTTCTCCTAATATTATAAAATTTATTAGACAAATATATATCATATTTCTTCTAAGAGAATATATTAGCTACAATTTTGTGCTACAAATGTGGTTTTTTTTTTGGTCACTGATTCTTTTTTGTAGGTCTCTGATTCATTGTTTGTGTATTTATTGTGAAGGATTATAGCTAATTGGCTACAAAAATTGTAACGAAGTTATCCCCTTCTTCTAATTGTATACCAAATAGTTTACTAAGGGCCCATTTGTTTTGTTGGGTTTTGAGGTAGAGATTAGGATTGGTAGATAAAATATGTGTTTGTTTGGAGAGGTTAGATTTAAATAAAGGGTTGAAACCAGAAAAGTGAGAAAACCTTTTTCACATGGGTCTCACTTGATCATTTTATCTCTTTCATATCTTTTAATAAACTACCATAGTTTAAAATTTTAATTTCAACAATATAAGGGTGCGTTTGGTTGAAGGTGTGGGATTAGATTTGGGCATGATGGTAATAAAATTTTGTTTGGTTGATAAAATGTACTTTTCAAGTACTTTTTCACAAGCACTGACAAGCATTTTCTCAGTCCTTACCAGTTGGATGAGTTTTGTACAAAACCTATTAGGCCTATTATATTTCTCTCTGCACTTATATATATATATATATATATATATATATATATATATATATATATATATATATATATATATAGGGTGGGGTTATTATAAAAAGGGTCTTATAATAAAAAGTGTAGGAAGGATTGTGAGAGTGACATGTGTCACCCCCTTGCCAAATCATATGACACATCATATGACACATGTCACCCCCCCCACCCACCCCCCCCCCCCCCCCCCCCCCCCCCGAAAAAAAAAATTTTCCCGCCAAAAAAAAATTTTTTTTGGGGCAAAAAAAAAAATTTTTTTTTTCCCACCAAAATTTTTTAGTGCATCACAGTTATAAAGTTACTGCATCACGGTTATAAAGTTACTGCATCACGTTTACTGCATCACAATTATGATTTTACTGCATCACGGTTACTGCATTCATGGTTTTAATGTTACTGCATCATGGTTATAAAGTTACTGCATCATGGTTATAAAGAAACTGAATTATCATAAGTTTTATGCATCATATATGTATGTAACTGCATCACAATTAAAATACGATTCTTTTTTAAGTTTTGGTGCATCTTTATTATAAGTTACTGCATCATAGTTAATAGTTTAGTGCATCAGCTATGTTGCAGTAACTTATAACCTTAATGCACTAAAATTTAAAACTGTGATGCAGTAACTTTTATAATTGTGATGCAGTAACTTTATAACTGTGATGCACTAAAATTTTTTGGCGGGAAAAAAAAAAAATTTTTGCCCCAAAAAAAAATTTTTTTTGGCGGGAAAAAAAATTTTTTTTTGCGGGGTGGGTGGGGGGGGGGGGGTGGGGGTGGTGACATGTGTCATATGATGTGTCATATGATGTGGCATAGGGGTGACACATGTCACCCTCACAATCCTTCCTACACTTTTTATTATAAGACCCTTTTTATTTTAACCCAAATATATATATATATATATATATATATATATATATATATATATATAATATTTAAATGCAATTTAATATAGTATTAACTAAAATATATTTTTTCTCATTTAATTTTTTTATCACAAATTAAAATTCAAATCAAAAAACAAATCTAAATCTTAAACCCATCTGCAAGCCAAACGGGCCCTAAAATACATTTAACCAAAATCTTGGGGCCATTTGGTTTGTAGATGGTTTTGAATTTGGATTAGGATTTAAAGTTGTGATATAATTGTTTTTTATACAAATTGGATTTGATATTATTATTATAATTTTTGGTTATTTAAAAAATAAAATAATAAACTATAAGATGCGACCTACAAATATTAAAAAGAGAGAAATCTTATATATAAAAAAGAAAAGAAAAAGACAAACTTTTTAAATAAAAAATACTACAAATTTGTCTATGAATAGAGTGAAATCCCATCTCCTCACTCTTCTTTTGTAGAACCTCACATATTTTAATTTTCGTAAGTCCACTAAACCAAACGTGCAAACCAAACATATTTATAAAGGCACATATCAATCCTGATGTCAAAACTCTTGGACTAAATGCCTCCTTACTTCAAACTCACATCAAAATCCAAATACAATTCATAATCCTAAACTCATCTACAAATTACCGTTAATCCAAAACCCGGTTTCAACCACGTGTTTCTAAACAACTCAAAAAGTAAGCACATCCAAACACACCAAAAAGTAAGCCAAACTTTGTTATAGTAAAACAAAAAAGTAACCCATCCAAACACCATTTTCCTGGGTATGTGTGCGAGTGGAGAATATATAAAAAAGATTCCTTTTACTCATTTTCAAAATTCAAATTTATATCCGTTACAAACGCTCTCATATGATCTCATAATTCTTCTTTCTCCTCTCGCTCTTCAATCACACACAGAAAAAAAATGGGAAGATTTCCAGCCAAGATCGACTACGAAAACATCCGAAACGCTCGCATCTCCGAAAACCAGGTCCTTTTTCTGGTTTTCATCACTCACTATATATCTTTCTTTATATGTATTCAAATGATACTAAAGTTTATTCAAATTGCAGGCTCGATTGGCTTCGTTAGGGTTACACAAGACCATATCTGAGCTTCGGTCGATTACGACTCCTGTGAAAACACCACCAAAGAGGAAATTGGTTAAAGTTGATTGGAGTAGTGTGCCTTTACGTCGTTCTAATAGGTTGAAACAGATTGATGCTAAGCCGATGGGTGAATTGGTTACGACACGCAGATCTCTTCGCTATTTTGCTAATTCGCCTGCTAAGTCCGCAAATGGTAAATGAATATAACCAATACAGAAACTTGATTTTAATGAATATGTTATTGTTGTTGTGATTTGATATAATGTTTTTAGTGTCTATACAACAACTTTGAACTTGGTAAGTTATTAGATTATTTCGATTTCCTAAAATGTTTCTGGTATAGAAAGAGAGGGTTAATAGTCGAGTAATATTTTTGGGTCGAAGAAGGGTGATTTCAGTTTTGACTTTTGAGGTCAAGTCTAATGCTTCCATATCAAAAGTTTTAACCAAAAGTATTGTCTATTAACAAGAGCTTATGTTTATCAGCTTATACTCTTATGAGATTTGTATTTCTAATTTCAAATAAGCTAGCTTCTAAAAAAGGGTGAGTTTGTGTCATATATGTTATGCAATAGATGATAAGCATAAACAAACACCCCTTTAGACAACTTATATCTGCTTATAATGTTTTTCCAAACTGAATACTCTTTGTGGTTTAGAGAATACAAGTTTCTGCCTTACAGTCAAATAAGTCGTTTTCAAATCTCTATAAGCTGGTCATTACTTCTGCTTATAAGCATAAACATAAGCTGCCTAAAGCAAATCCCAAACACGCCCTTAATCGGCTAAAGGTCAACGCTAATGTTATCAAATAAACCCTTGTTGGTTGTGGGATGATGATCAGTGTTTGAAATTTGTGGTGTTTCTTAGAGAGTTCAGTTTAGTTATTAACATGCTAATATAAATTTGGAACGTAGGTGATGATTCCGAAGAGGAAGAGATGAGGCCAGCCAATGCTCCTTTTGTAGATGACAGACTGTGCCGTTCTCCAGGTGTTCCAAAAGAAAGACGATGCATGAGTAAGGGAAGGGGAAGCGTTTATGATCCTGTTTTCGGGATTTGTTGCCATTTCTGCAGGTTCCTCTCGATACTTTCTTTTTTCACTTTTTTTACTTTCGATACTTTTTCTTGTTCTGTTATCAAACTAGATTTATGTATCATGATAAAATTTGTTCATGTGTTTCTACATTTGTTCATTGCATGATTTTAACCATCTATATAGCACAACTTCTGGCACACAATTAACTGGCTTGTTGCATTTTAAAAATCTTAAGTG
>JARVZY010011297.1:0-17000 GCA_030686995.1 Artemisia argyi | reverse complement strand
TTGGAAGGTGATGAGCTTGCTCAATTCATACCATTGGCTGAAGAAAGGTATGCAAAATTTAAGTTATTATAGTTTCATATTGTAAGTGTAATTTGATTAAAAGCTAATTGGTTTTTATTGTGATAATGGTTTGATTTTTATACATCTAATCTAAATTTTCAAATATTTGATATTCAGTTAAACACAAGAGGAAACAAGTCGCATGCAGGTATATGTTTTGGAGTTGTGACTTTGCAGTCATGTAAGATATCTGCATATTAAGTTATTTAGTTTAATAGTGAAAACATAGTAGAAATTTTTAAATGTGTAATGTTTTCATGCAGTTGTTCGTGGTGAAAATGCAAGAAGGAAGCATAATAACGCAAGGTTTGTAGTCCAAGCACAAATACCTGTTGTTGCTAAAGAAGAGAGCAGTGAGGATAAAAGCTCCGATGAAGAAATCTCTGATGACGAGCCAGCTAAGCCACAAGCTGTAAGGGCTGATGTCAAGAAAGATAGCAGCTCAGGAAAGGAAAAATCATCTAAAGAAGATGAGAGTTCTGATGAGGAAGAAGAACCTAAAACCGCAAAGAAAAATTGTAAGTTATTTAGTTCTTAATTACATTGTTTTTGCTTTCTATGTTGTGATTGGCAAGGCTTAATTCCAGTTTTCTGCAGACTAATGTGGGAATGATATTGGTAAATTACTTTCTTTCAATTATTTATAACTATATTAGTTAAAATAGTTTTTTTTTTAGTACGGTATGAACTACCATAACAATTCTTTTTCAGGGAACATATAATGGAATAGTGAAAGTTCAGTTTTTGTTCTTTTTTTTCCTAACTAATTTTGGGTAATCTTGATCAGTGCTGATTGGATGTTTTTTTGGAGCATATGCTCTAAGCATACATATGACATAATTCTAATCAAATTTTTGTTTCATACATACTTATCCGTTTTATAATTGAAATTAGCTTGGTTCTAATATGGTTGAATGTAATGATTGATTCAGGAAGAAGTGGTAACAGCGATATGGTTTTTAAAGGAGGCTCCAAATGTGAACGTTTTTGGTTTTTGCATCTACCACAAGAATCGTTTGATACTGGTGATTTCTGTGATTACTTTTCACTTAATTTGAAACATGAAGTTTTTAAAAAGTCTACTTATTGCAGCTTTGATTTTGACCAATTGTTAATGCCTTTTATCGTTTACAGATGTGCTAACACTTGAGCAATACATGGTTGCTCTTGCGCCTGTAACTGTACATACTTAATTGCAAACCAAACACTGCTGGTATTACCATATGAATGCTCCATACATGTGAATCGGCAAAAAAAAAATAATAGAAGAATGTTGCTCAATAATACGTATGTCAGATCGTAATCAAGTACTATATCGTTTGGATTTTATTTTACTAAAGATTACATGTTCGATGGAGCCCTTAAAAATGGCAACAAAACCACTTACATAAGCTGCAATTGCAATGACAGAGAAGAAAATGGACATGTCATTAGGTACAAAGACACACAATTTCGCTTTAGATGGTTTTACATATTTTTGGTAGGTTAATGTATTGAGATAAGATTTGTGTATCTGTTTCCTGTTACATATGATAGTATTAAAATGTCCAAGAATGGAACTGGTGCTAATAAAGCTAAGCAGCAAAGAATTCCGGTAAGCAATTCTCTCTTTATGGACTCGAGATCCTCTATTATACAAGTTTGAGCTGCATGGTATGACATGACATATTTTTCATAGACATTAATGGTATATATGCGTAGACATTGTGAAATAAAATCTGAAAAGTGTTTGATGATATTTATAGGGTGCTTTAGCTAAGATGAGTTCTAACTTTCTAGGCAACCAATTCCCTTTGGCAAGTCAGGCTTCGAGAAGCTGCTATTAGGTGGAAATCGGTGATACAGGATGAGCGAGAACTTAAAAGGGAAAAGAGAAAGCAGTGCAATTGAATACACACTAGAGTAGAGGAAGCAACGTCGACCCAATTCCTTATAAATGGGTCAATTTGTGTTATTTTTTATCTCTAACAGGTCAGTTGGGTATTGTATAGGCCATTCTCTCAGAATTAAGATTGAGTGTGAGTAAGAAGTTGTACTCGCTTGCTGGAGATTGGGTGGCCTTGAACATAATACTTTGCATTTTGATGTATGTTGTGGAATTGGAACAATTGAGCTTACTTTGCTCACTGTCGTTAGCAACCAAGAAGCAGTAGACTTTGTTCGCCCATTTTTCATAGAACCAACAACTGATCTTAGATCTATGTGTAAAGAAACACAAACGTGTGGCCTGACAAGGTTCGTCGACTCCTCCTGAGCATTAAATCTTTTGTGCCTTTTAAATAGTATTTATATTTTTAATATAGTACGCAGGGGAATATAGTAAGAAAGAAAAAGAAAATCCAAATGGCTAAATGTTTTTATCCGTAAAAAGTAAAATGAGGTGTAGTATCAGCAGATGTCTAAGTACCTTTTACAAGCACATTGCGGACTTTATGTCGCCTAACAAGTTTATTTTTTTTCGTAGTGACACAAACAACACATGCTTTTGCATCTGTCCTTCCTCCCTTTATTACTATCTTCTGTGTTACTGCTGACAGGGTAGGCGGTTGGGTAATTGGTAATAATAGTTTTGGCTTGAAATGGGACAATTTTAACTGCGGGTCATAATGGTTTGGGTTGACCCACCAACACTGTCTCTCCACTTTTTAATCTCTTTTACCTGTTAAAAAAACCCCGGGCACCAATGCTTACTTCACTTGGTTTGTATATGTTGTAATACCATTTTAACAGTAAAATCTTCTGCTTTCTTGGATAGTTTGCACATATTTTATTTCCAAGTTAGGAAAATGAGAATACATCTATGCTCATATAATTTTTTCTCTATCTTTAGAGGTGATATTTCATGACTCCCAAGTCTCTAAACATGTTGTCTGATCAAAACTTGAATGTCAAACATTCAGATTTTGGACTTGCTACAGAAGTCCCACAATGGTGTAAACGGGGAGTACATGGAAGGTATGTTGACAGTGATATGGTATACGGTGTTCGCTGAGGGGGTATTTGGCCTAGATTATTTGAGCCACTTACTAAGTAGTTTTTTTAAACACAATAAGTATTACTAACAATTATTAGCAAATTCCATACACCAACTTGCAACAGCTTTATAAAATTGCATACTACCTCCTAAAGGACTTTTTTTTACAAAGAATTTTTCTGATAAATTATTTTCCACAACTTTATCTAGGTTGTTGTTGAGGAGAACCAACGAGATATGTCCCAGAAAAGCAATTTCACTCTTTTAAGAAAGTGTCTCATTCAATGGGATGTGGTGACAAGGATATCCCCTTGGTTTCTTTACAATCCGAGTGTAAAACAAGAATTTCGGGCAACATTAAATGTGGTCTGCCCAGTTTTACAAGTATAATTGGCCTAGAAAATGTCTGACTTCCGGAGGGCTAGGCGCTATGGGATTCGGGTTGCTTGCTTCTATCAGTGCTGCTGTTGCAAAACCAGATGCAACAGTTGTTGATATTGATGGTTATGGAAGCTTTATGATAAATGTTCAAGAATTAGCTACAATTCGTGTTGAGAATCTTCCTGTTAAGATTATTATACTAAACAACCAACATCTGGGTATGGTGGTTCAGTGGGAAGATCAGTTTTATAAGGCGAATAGAGCACATACTTATTTAGGTGACCCGAGTAAAGAAGCAGAGATATTTCCAAATATGTTGGGGTTTGCTGATGCATGTGGGATTCCGGTTGTACGGATAACTAGAAAGGAAGATCTTAGAGCTGCAATTCAAAGAATGTTGGATACACCCGGGCCTTATTTGTTAGATGTTATAGTTCCGCATCAAGTCTTCAAGTGCTGATGACATCAAGAAGCTTGCCATTATTGAACCTTTTGAGGTGAGACGAGCTGTTTATCTAAAATTTACATTTGCTTTCTTTGGCTACTTTTGTATTAAAATGGATGTAATTTGAGGTATGGAATCATAAAAATATAATTCAAACAAAGTTATATAATTTTCTAGGTGGTACCTGAGGACATAGTACGTTATCAGTTAGGTTGGTTCAGTAGTTTAAGCATAGGTGTCTACTTTATAAATTGAAAAAGCCTATTTGTGTATGTACGTCGTTGTTAAAGAAAGCAAGGACGGTTCTTTGCTTTTGTTTGTGAAATATATAGAGAAATCTATGCTGGGAAATACACAGGCCTATAGTTCCTTTAAAAGTAATCTCGAGAGCCTACCCGGGAATGTCGTTGTCATTGCTTCACACACTCAGATGGACAACCACAAGGAACAAGTAAGAAGTGGCCATTCTAAATTCTTGATGTATACATGCATACACATTTAACTATATTTTCTACATCTGATAATATTCAATACTCTAACTTGTTAAAAAAATGCAGTCTCATCCGAGAGGGCTATTGTTCACGAAGTTTGGGAGCATTTGAGAGACATGATGATGGACCAATACTCGAGGTTTTTCCCAAAGTTTTGTAATTTAGCATTTTGATGTTGTGTCAATACGAGATGTATCATCACAATGTCGGATATACGCTGCAATTCTAATAGCAAGTCATTTGGTTTATTTTGTTGTCAATTTCTTTTCCTCTCCTGTTAGGCAATTCGTGGCTGAGTTGCACTTTCACAAAACAAAATTCATAAACTTTTAAAAGGCCAGGATATATAGACTTTTTTTTTACTTTGTTCTTGATACTTTTATTAGCGGTGAGTTGTAAACTCACAGTATCAGTTGGGCCAAAACAACTGACTTATAGGTACTGCCTGGTTAAGATTTTTTTATAAAAAAAGTTTCTGATAGATTTTCTATGATCAATGTAAAAGTGTAAATTGTTTTGACAAAAATTGGACAATGGTTGAAGGACTGTGGTGAAAGAGTTGTATGTATGGAAATGGAATGGTTATGTAGTTTGGTGTTCAAAATGTGCAAGTAAAATGCATCGGTGGGGGCTCGTGTGAGTTGAGGTATCACAATAAAACAAAATTTAACCTCACTTAAAAATTGACAATTTGAATTCCCTTTTTTTTAAGAAAAGCAAAGAAAATCCTATTGATAAAACAAGGAGCGAGCTATAGAAATACAACGCACCAAAAAATACAATTAACCAAAATAGCGTGTCATCTCGGCGACTCAAAATACTTTGATTGCTGCCACATTCTGGCGTTCAAGTATATTTTGTGCTGTCAATGAGTATCCACATATTCTGTGTGGTCTGCACTACATGAGTATCCACACAATCAGTTGTGAACTTCGGTACAATGGAGAAAATGCAATAGGAATGTGAAAGATACCAGTACCAGAAAACAAGAAGTTGGCGGCAGAAAATGCAATAAAATGTGTCAGTAGCGAATAATATGATGCTACTAACTGATTGTGACTACATAATGTTGTGTTCCAACGAATCCATGATGGTAGATGAATTACGTACGTAAATGAAGTTTATCGGTGTCCCTATATCACTTTGCTACTAGAGGTCAACTGAAAATCATCTTTGGTTGCAACAAGTCACTCCTCAAGATACCAGTACCAGAGGTCAACTGAATCCATGATAGTAAAATTATAAGACATGCCCGCCCATCGGGTGGGTGGTGCCTGTTTTGAGCCTAACACAGTAATATCACATGCTTCTTATGCACTGAACCTCCTATATGAAACTTCTGGTAAAAACCCATGAACCTCCTATGTGCTTCATAACTTAAAGTGCACTGATGATCATTTACTTTTTTTTTATATAATCATATTAGCAGGTATTCGTGTCGGGCTTCGGTTCTTCGTCGATTGTGCATGTTCGTGTTTTGACCTTTTAGTATATAACATAAGGAGGTTTAAAGAGATGAGATGAATTAGTAAACTATTTTAATATGACATTCCTACCTAAACTTAGTAAGTCGATTAAAGTCAGCTAGATTATTCTATTTTGTAATTATAAAAGTCAAACTGAACATTTGGCTGACAAATGTTGTTTGTTACTTGCACGTTTCAGTTAGCAGTAAAGAAGCAGCTGTTGTCTAATTTCAAATCTGTCAAAAAAATGTTTGGAATCTCACAAAATTGACCCTTCAAACTCAATGAAAAAATACAACGTATGGAACATGAAATAGCCGAAGAGAAAAAAATAAAGGGTAAACCGAGTCCCCGGGCGCCCCCGCCAACAGGCCCCAAAGCCAATGCCCGTTTACATAATCAGATACATTATATACTGTATCTGTTTACAGTGAATAAGTTTTATTTTAGCCAATGCCTGTTTAGTCTGAAGATATTATTTAGACTGATTTGTTGACTTCAATAGTCCTTGAGAAATATATAATATGTACATGTCTATTATAATGGCATGTTTCTAGAGCTGCTAAAAAAAATTGTTTATCTCAATACTGTGTCCATTTCCCTCTCCCACTAGCTCAACATTTTACTGGAAAAAAAACATAAATACATTTTATACTTGATCGTGAGTGGTATGTGTGCAAGAGAGTATTAGTGACCATTAGAATTGGCAAGTTTGCCCATTTGCTTAAACATAAATGGTTTTTTTGAATGCGTTTTGTTTAGATTAAAGAAGAGCACTTAGTAGCAGTGGTGGCTCAAAGGTAAAGCCACTAAAGCCATCGCTTTATGCCCCCATATATTTTAAGCCCCCAATTTTCTAATGCCTTTTATGAATATTTAAGGCCCTCGATTATTTTAGGCATCATCTTTAGGTCACGGTATACTAATGGCCTCAATTACTAAAACTACTAAAATTATTATGGATTTTTGCTCATATTTTGTTTATTTTATAAGGGTTTTTCTAATGTGTGCCCTGGGGGCACACGTTAAGAACACCAAAAGGACAATGGGACCCACGAAAAAGTACATCCGGACCCACACCTTTTATCTGTTTCTGTGGGTCCGGATGTACTTTTTCGTGGGTCCCATTGTCCTTTTGATGTTCTTAACGTGTGCCCTCAGGGCACACATTAGAAAAACCCATTTTATAAAGGGCAATTCCATATATACCAAAAACAAACACCATAATTCTATATTTCCCAAACACATGCTTTAAAAGCATTGTATTCATGCATTGAAAACGTGTCATTTGGGTAAATATGGAATTATAAATTTTATTTTGGGTATATATGGAATTATCCCATTTTATAAATCCATACCACTAAATCCTTTTGAATTTAGAAAACACGATCAGGTCCTTCTTTTTATTATATCAAAATGATGAATTGAGCTCATTTAATGTTACAAATTCTAATGCATCTTAGCTGATATTGTAAACAAATTAAATGTTTCAAGAATCTTTCATGCATAGTGTCCTAATAAACGAATAGAAAACCTATTTTTCAAAGAACAAATATGAACACCAATGTCCGTTTGTTAAAGTGTTCATATTAAATCAAAACTAACAAACCCGAAGAAGCCTCTTTCGTGTTGGT
The DNA here is from genome assembly GCA_030686995.1 of Artemisia argyi. Classification (NCBI taxonomy): domain Eukaryota; kingdom Viridiplantae; phylum Streptophyta; class Magnoliopsida; order Asterales; family Asteraceae; genus Artemisia; species Artemisia argyi. Next base: position 9,549 of record JARVZY010011297.1, on the reverse strand, counting down.
TCGGTTGTTTAGTGCTACTTATAGATTCTCATAATACAAAGTTTGATTTTTTCTATTATATTATTTTTCTCCATTTTCAATAAACTCTTTGATTTACATAGTGTTTTTGGTTTAATAATTTGATATTTATTAATCCAATGAATCGAAAAGCTAATATTAAGCAAATACAGAAAGAAAGAAAAAAAATTAACACTTATAGGAAAGCCTCATATTTGAATTTCGCTTTAGGCCTCCATAAGGCTTGAGCTGCCCTGCTTAGTAGGTGAGAAAAAATCGATATAGTATTATTTTTTAAAAACAATATAGTTTTGTGTTTAAAAATCAATAAATTTGATTACGTGCATCGTTTTGTTTATCCATATAGTGGGGGGAAAACACACGCTACTTTATATGAGTAACATTTTTAAAATGTCTCATATTATGTTTTAGATATATTTTAAATTAAGTGTACATAATATTCCAAATGCGTACTTTGTTACTGTACGTATGTTAAAGTTAACTTATACATAGAGCCACAAGAGTTTATGTATTGAGTTTAAACGTTATTGTATCGCTATATCACATCAAAATAATTCTAACTTCTAAGTTGGAACATAATCTAAGAGTAATGTTTGCCTAGGAATGAAACGTCCAAAACGCCTTCGACAAAATAGGTGATACAATTCTCGCATGTGTACTTTTTAAAAATAGTGATATGTTCGTGACGGTGCATGGTTCATGTCCACACGTCGGGTGAATACATAAGAAATAAATATAAAAGATCACTATTATCCGTACATGGTTAAATTAAAATGTAAAATTACAAGTCATACCCGCCCATCGGGCGGGTTTCGAAAGCTAGTATATATATATATATATATATATATATATATATATATATATATATATATATATATATATATATAAGTAATTTAAGCTCCCTCAAGAACATACTCTCAATTATATAACTTCTGCAAATCACTACTACAATACAATTAATATACCATATGGTATATGAAACTGCAACACCTTTGATGGTTTACAATAAACACTAGTTGTTGTTTCTAGAAGATATATAGTGCACGTAACGGTAATAAATATTAAAACCAAGTGTAACCACAAAAAAAACAAAATTGCATGGTAGGCTTTTACAGTGTCGATTCACTTTGTTACAAACATAGAAGTGTCACTTTTGGTTTTGTTACGATGTTCTTGTTTGATGAACTCATATCAGAAGCACTTCAAAAAACATAAAGGAATTACCAGGATAGTAGCAAAAGTGTAGAATCAAGTTTATATATATTCCTTTAGCCAAAATATATAACTCAATTTTCAACCCTAACTTTTCACATAAAACTTGCATTACATAATGAAAAATAATCAACATAGCTAATCAAATACTACTACGGAGTACATTATAACTCAAAGCCATAGTGCACCAGCTTCCTTAAGAAGTGGAACCAAAGTCCCATTAATATGTACGTGCCCCCATCACTCTATCCATCGAACCCACTAGCTTCCCACCAATAAACACCACCGGGACAGCTGTAGCACTTCCCATAAGCCTCACCAAAGCTCTCTCAATCTCCTTACCTCTCACTGGGTCCTCAACAAGCTCGTAAACAGTCGGGTTAACTCCCATGCCATAGAACAAGCTTTTAGCTGCATAGCACATCGATCTGCACATGCAACATGTACTTAAACTGAAGATGACTACATCATTTTGTGAAGCTAGCTTTGCTACTCACTCTAAAGGGTCGGTTGTGAGTGTTGGGTAGTGTTTAGCTGCATAGCACATCGATCTGCACATGCAACGTGTACTTAAACTGAAGATGACTACATCATTTTGTGAAGCTAGCTTTGCTACTCACTCCATTTGGACGGACAACCAAATGAAAAAGACCCATAACCCCACTGCAACCCATAACCAAACATAAACCTTAAACTGGAACAACCATTTAACACCATTCCACTGCTGTCACTGAACCAACTGCATATTTTGTACTTACTGTTGTTATTTGACGTGAATGTTCCGAGGATCTCGTAACCATTGTTGCCAATCTATCTTTTTATATTTCTTTGATCTTCTCACTAACCACTCAAAGCACTTGAGTTGAATGTCTTGAAAAATCTTATTCACACTTGCTACTTTGTTGCCAAACACACGAGCGTTTCTCTCTTTCCAAATGAAGTAACCCGAAGTCCATATTACCGCTTGCCACACGTATGATAGAGAGATAGGAACACTAACGTTTCCACTATGAGCAAACATTTCATCAATAGTAAAAGCGTTAACATTACCCACCTTCCACCAATTAAATAGTTTGATCCACACACTCATTGCTAAATCACAAGTGACTAAACAATGAGCACATGTTTTCACACTATCATTACATGAAGCACAAAGTACCGAATCCAAATCAATGCCTCTTCTATCGAGTTCCACACGTACCGGAAGTCTATCTTTGCGAGTTCGCCAAATGAAAATATTGACCTTCTTCGGCAATAACTTGTTCCAAAGCGTGCCATGAACACCTCCTTCCCTTTAAAGAATCTTCTCCTCGATCAAAGCCGTTAATGTTTTGACTTTGAACCCACCTCCTTCCTCAAGTGCCCACCTCCATCTATCCCTACAAGAATTAGAAACAACGACATTCCGCAATACCCCGTTTAAGTCATCAAGTTCCTTACATACCCTACCACTAATGTTTTCTACTCCAATCCCACACCCAAATCCACCCATTGTTTACCCAAGACCCCTTGTCCCTTACGCTACCCTCTTTTCTTCTATCCAAGTGATACAATCTAGGAAATATATCACAAAGTCTCCTATTGTCTACCCATCTATCGCCCCAAAAACTAATATCCCCCCCCCCCCCCCCCCCCCGTCACCAAGCACCCCCAAACACGAAGAAGTAAATTCAACCCCCAACCCGTCGATCTCCCAACCACTCTTCACTATATCATTCCAAACCCCCTTCCCCCCCCCCCCCCCCCTTCGATCCCCCCCGGCCTCAGCTCCCCCAATAGAGCCACCAAAACCTCCACTTGCCCCATGTATACTCTTAATCACCTTAACCCATAGCCCCCCACCCTCCGTCTTAAATCTCCACCACCACTTACCTAATAACGCCAAGTTTTTTGCCCTTAGAGAACCTACATTTAACCACCCCATCCCCAAAAGAAGCAAGAATCGAATTCCATTTTACCCAAGAAAGTTTTTTACCCTCCCCAACCCCACCCCAAAAAAAGTTTTTTCTAATGCTCTCAAGATTTTTTAGAACACTCGTAGGCACACGGAACATCGAAAAATAATACAATGGCAAACTACCGAGAACCGATTTAACCAATATTAGACGACCCCCAAACGACATCGTTTTCGCTTTCCAATCAGCCAACCGATTTTTGAATTTTTCCACCACGGGCTTCCATGCTTGTACCCGACTCATGTTTTCACCAATAGGTAATCCCAAATATGTGAACGGAAATTCACCAATCTCGCAACCCATCCAATTAGCCATAGCCCCCAAATCCTCATTGGTAACCCCCAAACCGTATAATTTACTTTTGTTGTAATTCACCCGTAGCCCCGATACCTCTTCGAAACATCTAAGTATACACATAAGCGATCTAGCATTCTCACTACTCTATTCCCCGAAGAAAATGGTGTCATCCGCATATTGTAGATGCGAAACCGTGACATGATTCGATCCAACCCTAACACCTCTAAAAATGCCCATTTCCACTGCTTCGTTCATGATAGCATTTAAACCCTCCGCCGCCAAAATGAAAAGAAAAGGAGCAAGAGGATCTCCTTGTCTTACGCCCTTTCAATCCCGAATTCCTCCGACGGTGAACCATTGACGAGTATGGACATTGAGGATGATTTAAGACACGTTTCCACCCACTTACGCCATTTGTCCCCGAATCCCATCTTTTTCATAATAGATATCAAGAAACTCCAGTTAATACTATCGTAAGCCTTCTCGAAATCCACTTTAAAAATTAGACTTTTCTCCTTCGTTTGCTTTAGAAAAGCCATTGTTTCATTTGCTATGATAACCCCATCGAGAATATATCTACCTTTTATAAATGCATTTTGTACATACTACGTTCCCCACCACACATTTTATCCTTTCAGCCAAAATCTTTGTAATAATTTTATAGTAGCAACCTATAAGACTAATGGGATGGTAGTCTCCCAAACCGACCGGGTCTTTTACTTTAGGGATTATGGAGATAAACGAGGCGTTACAACCCATTGATATTTCCATAAACTTCCAGAACCATGTGATCGCCCCTATCAAATCCTCCTTGATGATGTCCCAAACTTTCTTGATGAATTTAAAATTAAAATCGTCTGGGCCCAGAGCTTTGTCCCCATCACATCCATTGACCGCCTCCCATATTTCTTTTTCATCAAACTCTCTTTCAAGTCTTTGTGCATCCTCCATTGATATTTTTTCAACTCTATTACAGCAAAAGCTCGGCCTCGTCCTCGAACCTTCTGAAAACAAGCTTTTGTAGTGTCTAGCCATCTCAGCTTTAATTGTCTTAGGATCTTCGCACCATACTCCATTCACCATGAGCCCTCTTATATTACATTTATTGTTCCTTCGCTTAACGTACGAATGAAAGAATTTAGTATTTTCGTCACCCTCTACATCCCATTTCAACCTAGTTTTTTGGCGAAGCATACTCGCGTATTCCCTTTCTTTACCTTCCCACTGTTTCCTTGCTTCTAACCATTCGCTTCTTTCGCTTTCACTTAACGGTCTTTTCTCCGCTTCTAGTTCCCACCTCATAGCTTCGTTCTTAAGTTCATCTATTTTCTGTAATTGACCCCCAAACCTTCCTTTACTCCATATTCTAAGAGTCGACATCACATTCTTCAATTTATCCCGAAATCTGCAATCCGGCCGAAAGCTTCTTACATCTTGCTTTCAAGCCTCTTCAACAACATTTTTGAAATCCATTTCTTCCATCCACACATTAAAAATACGAAAAGGTTTTGGGCCAAAGTCCAAATCCACGTCTTTTAGTACAATCGGACAATGGTCCGATAACTTACGATCTAGAGCCACAACTGATAAGTTCCTCCATAAATTGTTGAAACCATCATTTAAGAGAAATCTATCAAGTTTGCTAAATTTCAACCCATCATCACTTATCCTTGTAAACTTCCTTCCTCCCATTGGAATTTCTACCAACCTCGTATTGTTTATGAAATTGTTAAATTCACTTGCCTCTTTCAAATTCACTTGAGAATTGAGTCTGTCATCTTCGCATCTTTCCACGTTTAGATCCCCAAAAATACACCATGCTCCTTGCCCTCTATTCATCAAACCCGATAGTCTATCCCACAAGGATGCTTTTTGACGTGTCACATGTGGTCCGTAAATACATACCAGGAACACCTCCCTGTCTTTCCCTTTCCATGCGCCTCTCACCGCAATAAATCTATCATCACCAATTGCTTCCTTACATGTGAATATCCTCTTATCCCAAATAAGTAATATCCCCCCTGAATTCCCGTTTGCTGGTAATTGAGCATACCCATAACCCTTTCCCCCACACATACCTTCAATCCACTCGTCATCAACCACATCACATTTTGTTTCTTGTAATCCGATTACATATGGTTTTTCATTACTAATAATAGATTTAATCCACCCTTTCTTCCCACTCTCCCCCATACCCCTAATATTCAAAGATATCAACTTCATAATGATAAATTAATAAACTAATACTAGCTGGTAAGACGTACTCAGATGGCTTACTGGGCGTGTAACCCAGCAACACCAACATCGCCTTGTGTTCCTGCACGATATCCATCTTGTAGCTTCTCACTTTCGGCTTGAATCCACGACACCCCAATCAGCTCACCTACCTCCTTGACCTGTTCTAAGCTAATATCACACTTCGCCTTGTCCACGTCACACACATGATTGTTCCCGAACTTGAATACCTCGCCATTGTCCTCATCAACCTCGTGAAATTCCTTATAAGCGTCCGACATACCTTTTGTGGCATCACCTAAGCCCTCCACGCCTGTTTTTCTCGCCAATTCTTTAGCTTTCCTCACACTTCTCCTACACACTTTCGCTTTACTATTCTGAACTTCTTCGGAATTCTTGCCTGGATTGAATATTTTTTCAAAAATACCCTCTACATTCTCGTTATTGTTACATACCACTGCCTTTCTTTTCTTTTTTAATTTGATTTCATTGATCTCCATTGAGCTAGTTGGAGACATCTCCCTTTTTTCTCTCCTTGTTGTTTCCTCTTGTTCATTCTTATTCGAATTATCTTCCTGTTTGTGGTTCTTCCCGTCACTTAAAGTTTTTGATAGATCATCTATCTGTTTGTGGTTCTTCTCTTTACACGTATTATTTGATGGTGGTTTTGGGCTTTTGTTATTGTCTTTGGTGTTGTTCAGCTGATCGATTGGCCCAATAGTTTGGCCCACTCCAGCGTCCAGCATGATACCTTCATTAATCACCATATTATTATCAATATTTAACCCGATTCTTCCTTCATCAGCGTGCGTTTGAAAATCGACTTTTTTGGGTCCACTGCCATGACACCAGCCGCCACTCTTTTCTTTATTACATTCCCCATGCGACTACTTGTAATCACCACCTTCACTTTTCTTGGACGTGCCGCAATCACCCTCGAAAGTTTCCCCTACCTTTGACTCACTAGAAAACCGTGAACCCTCATCACCCTCGTAATTCCGGCCACCATGACTTTTTTCCAGTGGGATATCCTTCATCATACCAACATCCTCTTCATCACTCGAATCCTCGCCCTCGCTATTCGAATCTCCTTCGTCATCTTCGTTCATCCCATCATGTTGTGGTTTATTATCATCCTTCATATTCACCTCCCCATCTTCCATCTTACTCTCTTGCCTGAGTTTCGAACTCTCTTAGAACTCTATCCTGTGTATGTCGCGAAGTTCCTCAACGACACTCACCTTGTGTATTTTCCCTTGCACCTTGATGTTTAGCTCTTCTTTTATGAGACATTTGTTAATAGTGTGTATGTAAACTCTTCCATAGATGATACTTTGATTTCCTTCTAATCTGCAGTTGCTCGTTCCCAAGATGGTGCCATGTAATGCCGCAATGTTTTTGAATGTCCTCTTGTTCCAGCATGATACCGGGATCCCCATAATATTAATCCAAGTCATTCTTCCAGCAGTGCGGTTTATGTTACTAACTTTCTTAAGTTTGTGAAGCCACCTTCTCAGTCCATGTTCTTTGTCTGTTAAAACATTATTAGTCGTTTCGGCGTTTTCCATTACCACCATCACCTCGAGCCCACCTAACAGTTTCACCTCGACCCTATTCAATCCTTGTTCCTCGCAAAGAGCCGGGAGTTTGTATAAGAAACAAGACGCCTTCACCTCGCCCACCACACTTCTATTTATTAACTCACTATTTAGTTCTTTGTCATCTATGATAACGGTTCTCCCACATCCTTCGTTGTCTATTCGGTCCCCGCCACTGTCCATGTAATCCTTTTTGTTTTGAGAATCATGATTGAGCTCCATTGCCACTTGTTCCATGTTGCGTGCCTATTCCCATTGTGTCCTTTCCCATATTCGTCCATTTCCTTCCTACATTCTTCGTGTTTACCACATCAACGAAAGTTCGAGTATCATGTTTATGAACTCTTCCCTCATTCACAGTGTTTCTTTCCCAGTTACCAGCCATCTTGAATGGTTCTTGTTTTGACTCTTGACCACCCGTCCTCCCATTGTCATTATGAATTCTGTCATATGCTATGTATATCCTTAAGTAATCGTCACCAATCTTAATCCTCTGTAGTTGACTTATTAGACCCTCCACATTGTTAACAAATTTGTAACGCACAAATCCGTATCTTTTTCCATTGCGTAGCCGCCTTTGAACCATGAACATGTCGAACACTGACCGTACTTTTTAAATAACATCCATAGTTTACCCATCCCCCAATCCTCCGGAAAATTGAAAAACATAAACGATGCCGCGGAGTTACGTTTCCCACCGTTATAGTTGTTCCCTAGTTTCTTGCCATTGCATTGTTCACTATTTTCCATGTGCCTAACTCTCTCACGCTCAAACACTCGCGAATGTCCCTCACCGGTTTTTCCAGATTGAAAAAACATTTTCTCTCTCACACAGTTTTGGGGCACTAAGCTTTTATTGATGAATTTGACCAGACATACGAACTTTTATTTATTAGAGTACAACATTGAAAAGAAAATAAAACTGCAATACAGAAAATAAAACACATAGATTAATCTGTGTTATAACCCTCCTCGTAAGAATACCCCTCCATAAACTTGCTCTCTTCCCATGCTCGCTCCAAAATGTCAAACAAGTTGTCCTTACGATCTTGTTCTTTCCTTGCTTCATGCTCCCTACGAGCTGCTTCCTCCCGTGCTTCTTCTTCTTCCATTTCTCTCAATGCCTCTTCATCTTGAAGAAGTAGTCGTTGCTTTCCCCAGTAAGCTGAAATGGATTGTCTTATGGTTCCTCAGTAAGCAGAAACGGAATTATATCTGAGGGTGGAGTGTTTTCTTCAAGGGGGGGGGGGGGGGAAGGGATTATTTCCATAACTGTTTTCTTGTGACATTTTTTTAGAGAAATTGTGTGCGTGAGATGTGTTTTTTTAGAGCAGTTGTGTGTGTGAGATGTGGTTTTTGGATGAAAATGTAGTGAATATATATAGGGAAAAAAGATAAGGTTTGTTTTGAAAAATTAAAAAGACATGGTTTTTTTTGGGAAAAAAATAATAAAAAAATTGAATGTCGTCTTTACTGTGGCAACCAATTGCTTGTAGGTCGCCGGAGAGAAAAAGCTGACGTGCCAGATAAAATAGGGTCAATCCCCCCTTACTGTGTCCGGCCTAAATCTCGTACTTCAATAAATGTATAACATGATATCCTTGAAGATGTTTGGGATTGGAATTTAATTAAAAAGTTCTATTGCTTTTTACAAAAATGAAGTCAAATGACTTGGGATTTTAGGATGGATTTATATGTGAAATTTAAAGCACAAAATCGTGCAAATCTATTATTCGAAGATGACTACAATGTCATTTGTCTCTAGCTTTCTATGCTTTTATGGTTGTATAGTTGAAAGTTTCTCTATTTATATAACTTGTTATAATATCCGCGCACGCGCGAGTTTTTTTTTTAATTTTTTGAATTATATATTTTTATTTATTAAAGAACAAATAATTTAATATTTGTTTTGTTTGATTTATGATATTTAATTATAGTTTTTTATTATTAAAGATAATTATTTAAAAATTTTAATCTTATTATTAATTGCATCTTATCTATATTTTTTGTATTTATCTTCTACTTGTGTTATGGATAAATATAAAATGTTACCTAAATAATCTTTTTTTAAATACAATTATTACTAAATAAGATATGAATTTATTTTTTTTTTAAATGGAATATTTCCAATAGGAGTTTTGTTTTATTATATAAAAGATTTTACACGTTCATGTATATTGAGCATTTTTTTCACGCGTATAATTGCAGAAGTGTCATTTTTCTTTTTTAATTTT
>JARVZY010011296.1:0-50000 GCA_030686995.1 Artemisia argyi | reverse complement strand
CGTGATGAAAAATGCCATGGCCGATTTTAAAAAAAAAAAAGACAAAAGGCAAAACTTTTGGACACATTGATGCTTGGGAAATTGTAAGGAAAAATGACAAATGGTTGGAACAACCAATTGTGGGACAAACATCATCGTCTAATTCTGATTATCGGAAAAAGTCGTCTGAATCGAGCAACGACAATGTTGAGACAATTATTCCGGATTTGAATGAAGACACTACTCCTACCCGAAAAAGACGGGGCAAAAAGAGCGTTTCTGAGTCGTCCACAAGTAATAGTGTTGCTGCGACTTTTGAAATTAATGCTTCAAAGAAATCACAACTATTAGAGGAGTCGCTAGAGAAAAAACGTGCAAAGGATGAGTTGGCCGAAAAATTGATGGCGGCACAAGTACAAGGTGTGAAAGAAAAGGCCTTTATCTGAGCTTTTAAGTTTTTCAACGAACCGCACGATAACATATAAGATCCGAAAATGCGGGAAATTGCAATAAAAAAAAACGTGAATTCGCAGCAAACTATGGATGGCCTTGCAATTTTTAGTTTTATTTATGTTTTTTTTTTAAGTATTATGTAATAATCCTTGAATTATTATTAACAAAATAGTCGTTTTTTATTAATTGTTTAATTATGTTTTTTTTAATTTAAATTATATAATTAATACACATTTAATGCTTGCTATTAGGCAAGATTGCCACTTAAAAATGAAGATTAGGCAAGATTAGGCAAAAAATTAGTTGGACAACCATGATTGGTTGTTTGCTTTAAAAGATGAGGCAATGTGTGGCAAGGTTGTCACCCCCTAAAAAAAGATGAAGAGGTTTATAATTTTATTAACCATAATAGAAATGTGTTTCATGTTTATTTGGAATGAAAAAGTCTAATATCTTGAACCTCTTCTAATTTTAATGCTTTTGTATTTAATGGTGTTTTGATAAAGCTTTAAGAAGTTTATCCATAGTGAAGAAAGGTTTATAACAAGAAAAATGTTTATGAATTTATAATTTCGGATGACTAGGCACTATTATAAATCATTATAAAGGTCCGCCATAATAGATGCGCTAAGGAATAAATTTATCAATTATTTTCTTTTCTGTTGCATATTTTAAGTTTAGATACGTTAATTAAATTAAAAAGTGAATTTAAAAACATCAATTTCAATAGTATTTCTGTCAAGTGAGAAATATCGTTAGTATAAAACTAACACAAAATATTTTGCGTCACTTATTCTTTATAATAAAAACTTTAGCCAACTTGACACCGTCACACCGTCATGGATGTGGTTTATCAACCTTCACAAATTGGTCAAATTAGCAAAACAACTTGATTACTTCATGGCTTTGAAGAGGTATTATAGTTTGAGTTTTTGTTATTATCTTCATTTCGTCACCATTTTATGTTTATCCTTTGCTTTCATATTGGTCTTGTATAGAATAACACGCAAGCAATTGTATTAGCTATAGTAGCAAATAGCAATTCTTTACATATTATGTAACTGAAAACACATCAAGAAAATGTTTAACCGTGCAAAAATATATATTTAAATAAATGATAACGATCAACCTGTTGATAGTTTTCATGAGCAGATAGAGATCTAATATTGTTGATTGTAATTTTTCTCTATCGGTTGTAATCAAACTCAAACCTTTTTTTCTAAGTAAAATAGTCAGATATCTGTGCACATTGTTGGTTTGTTAAAAAAATAATAGTTGGCCCATACTGGAAAGCCCGGCCCAAATTACAGTTCAAACAGAAAGACCTGAAGAACACCTTTATTTTAGGCTTTTTTGCCATGGGCTTTTCTGAGCCCAATTAAAATACTAGTCCAACGCGAATCCATGCACCTAGCCACCTATACCTCCAATAGTAGCTTTTGAAAAAAAAATATATCTTTAATAATAAATGAACAAGATAAAAAAGCTTTTGAAAAAACTTTATTGCACATATTACAGGGGCAACTTACAATAGTTTTAAAATTTTGAAAGCCATAGAAAAAAGGGGTAACTTACATAAATCGTCCATGTGGTTTGTCAAAATTATATCTTCTTGAAAATACAAGCGTAGTTTTTGCGGAAAACCATGAGTGTGGCTATAGTCCCGGAGAAAATTAAAATGACTCAAATGCCCTTATTTTATTTTTCTTAAATTTTGTTATAAATTTGGGTATTTCTAACTTGTATTCCGGGATACAAGTTAACAACCCATAATTGCATTAAGATTCTTATTCAAGTACACCCATTTATTATTTACTATTTGTACTTTTTATAACATACCGAAAACACCCTTCCATTTAATTACTGGAACTAAAGAAATGGTTGACTTGTTGGGCCATTAGTCGTTTTCAACTTACAAGACTCGCACCCTCCAAAATTAGATTCCCTCCATTTTTTTGTTGTACATTGTACTTTACTGCTGGGCAACACTTCTTACTTCTACCAACTTTCATTAGTTAGCAAATTAATTTTGGAATAAAATCTAAACTAAAATGGTAGAACATGTGAATAGGCTAAACTGTCTCAACACTTCAAAAGATAAAATACATTCTAACAAATCAAACATTGGCCAAAAGTAGTCCAAAAGTAGGCCAATATATTTGAAAACATCAAACACTAAACATAGTAGACTAAGGGGGTCGGCATTGCTCACGGTATGGAGGCCGCGGTACCGCGGTACCGTGCGGGAACACCGCCGCCATCCCCGCGGTACCGCACGGCAAGCATCACGCACGGGTTCTTTTCTGGCACGGGAAGGGAGGATTTTTTGAACGTTAATATTCTTTTTTGAACGTTGGGTAGCAGGCAACGGTCATTTTTTTTTTATTTTATTTTATTTTTTACTTTGGTATATACATACACAGCTACACAAAGATGGCAGCATAGAAAAAAAAATAAAAAAAAAATACCTTCCCAATCATCCCCATTCCATTCGATCTAAAAAAAAAAAAAAAAAAAAAAAAAAAAAAAAAAAAAAAAAAAAAAAAAAAAAACTCAACCAAATGGAATTTAAAAGAATTGGTTCGACTCTATTGTTGGATGAGCCGTTTCAGTGGTCCGACGATAGTAGCCTCGAGGTTTTTGCTAACGCGATTGACGAAGATGAGGCAGCTGATACGGGACGGTCGAAACGCAAATCAGTAAAACGTGATCGGGTCAAAGCTTCAGAAAGATTGCATCTTGATTATTTTTGTGAAGATCCCAAATTCGACGATGAGTTTTTGGAAGATAGGTATCATATGCCTAAAAGTTTATTTTTAAAAATAACGCGCGCTATTGAGGCTAGATTCGAGTATTTTGAAGAAGGTTATGATGCTAGATCGAAAAAAAGTTTCACAGCCATACAAAAATGTTCGTCTGCCATTAAACAACTCGCAACCAGTGCACCACCGGATGAGTTTGACGAATATTTAGAAATGGCACAAAGAATGTCACGTGAATGCCTTTCAATTTTTTTGTGATGCTATTATTCAATTGTACGCTCGAGAATTCCTACGTACGCCAACAAGCCATGATGTTGCACGTTTGTACGAAGCACACGAAGAGAGACATCACATTCCGGGTATGATCGGTAGCTTGGATTGCACACATTTTGTTTGGAGGAATTGTCCAGTGGAATTGAGGGGTCAATTTAAAAGAGGTGATCATCAATACCCGACGATTATGATGGAGGCAGTGGCGTCTCAGGATTTGTGGATATGGCACGCGTACTTTGGACCGCCGGGTTCAAACAACGATATAAACGTTGTGATGCAATCTCCATTATTCACAACCGAGCGTAATGGTACGGCACCTAAGTGCCCATTTGTTGTGAATGGCCGTACGTACAAGCGTGGCTACTATCTAACCGATGGCATATATCCGACGTGGTCTACTTTTGTTAAAGCATTCAAATATCCAACCGACCCGAAAGAGAAAAAGTTCAAGAAAGTACAAGAGTCGGCTCGAAAGGATGTTGAACGGGCATTTGGTGTTCTTAAAGGTAAATGGGGTATACTGAATCGACCCTTACGGCCACACACAGTAGAAAGAATTAGCAAAATAGTGTATACATGTGTGATTTTGCACAACATGATTATAAAAAACGCCGGTACCCGCAATCTCGCCAGTTCATATTCGGGATCCTCCGATCCAACCGGTGTTTGATGAAGCAGCCATGGCCGAGATACGAGATGAGGACACCCATTTTCATCTTCGATTTGATCTTATGGAGCATATTCACGCTCAACAATTACCATACCTCCAGGTGGATGATTTCGACGATGAAGTTTAGTTTTTTTAGTATTATTATGTAATGTTATTTTATGTTTTTTTAGGAATATTATGTAATGTTTTATGAAATTTAATGGAATTTTAGTTTTATTTTTATTTTAAAGGAATTAAAAAAAAAGAAAAAAAAATGAAGTGAGGGATGGTGGTGTGGTGCCACAAGTGATGCCTACAAAAAAAAGGGTGAGGGATGGGAAAAATGGGTGAATGATGTGGCACAAGGGGATTGGTTGGGAGTGAGGGATGGTGGTGTGGTGCCACAAGTGTTGCCAACCCCCTAATATAAGAACAAATAACTTGACAAATGTCAATATTTAAAACTAAAAACTGGATTTAAGTTCTCATTTTCTGAGGCAGTCTTCTTTCTCTTCTTAGCACGTCGTTGAGCAATACCGCGACCATTAATATTTTCATTTTCTGGACAACCACTAATATAATGACCAGTACACTTGCAAAGGCTACAACGTCTTACTTGTTTTGTAAGTTCATTTCCACCTTTCGGACGTATCTTTTTTGGTCGTCCTTTTGGTTTACCTTTAGGAGGACGTTGAACCAAATCAATTGAGAGAGGACCAAGCTCAGAGTTGTTTGAAGGGGTTGAATCAACCAAAGTTGCTTCTTGGTGTAATGGAGAAGTGTCATGAAGTTGAACCTCTTGTTGTCTCCAACGTGATAGCCAACACATAGAAGGAATTACAAAGCAATCTTTGTGTACAAAAACGCTTAAAATATGACGACAAAGTATTCCAATAAATTCAAAATATTTGCAGCTACACCTAGCGACATTACCATCCCAAAACACCGTATGATGTCGAGTCGCTTGATGATGGTTGACGATAAAAGTGGTGCAATTTTCTTCTTGTATTGAATATTGAAATGCTTTACCGAACTCATCTTGAAATTTTTTGAATGCATAAGGAGTCAAATAGTGATGACCTTGTTCCTCCAACGGTGAGCGTGTTCTCAAGAACGACCCATTATATTTCTCCAACATAGTGTCATGCATTTGTTTTTGCTCAACATCTTCGATTGCAAGATCAACCTACATATTATAGATCCAAGAATAAATTGAGACATACATAATGAATAACATATGGACTTTTAAAAAGTATCACAAATATACTAGTACTTACTTGTCTAACAAATTGATTTAAACATGTACGTGAAGAGATAAATCTTTTTATAAAAGCATTTATACTTTCCGATCTCCCGGTAGTCGTCATGCCACCAAAAAAGAAACCACGAAGATAAGCAGGCACCCAAAATTCTTTAATCCCATACAAGCCAACTACATGTTTATTCTCGTTTAAATTATACTTTGCGATAACCAATGGCCATTGTTGCTCAAATTCTTCTACCGTGTCTAATTTGTATAAGTTGTAAAATTCCGAACACCAATTTGAATACTCACTTCTTAAAATAGAATTAAACCAACCACTAAACTTAGTGGTGATATGCCATATGAAAAATGCTTGTTTCGTTGTTGACATCTCTTGTGCAATTGCATCGCTCATCCATGGATCTTGATCGGTCAATATTGTTTGTGGTGGCTTACCCATAAGTAAAGTAAAATTCTGCGCAACTTATACAGAAGAGTAAATATAGAGATTTTTTAAACGTCAATACAATAAACAAACAAGTTATTAAGCGCATTATATTTATGATGAAGAATTGTAAATTTTAGCATGTTACTAAGTACTACTGGAAGGTCACCAAAAAATATCTTTCTTTTTAGCATTTGCCATATGCCATTAAAATTCAATAACCAAAGTTCAATACATTAAACTATACCATAAGTATGATAATTAAACTACATCAAAATAGTAACTAAGAGTACCTTGAAAAGCCATCGAAATGTCTCCGTTTTCTCATTACGTAAAAGTGCACAACCAAATAATATCGTCCTTCCATGATTGTCAATACCAACAAAAATCCCAAAAGGCATGTCGTACGCGTTCACCTTATATGTTGTATCAAATACGACTACATCTCCAAATTTTTGGTACCAATCAAAACTGTGGGCATGAGACCAATATATATGTTCTAATCTACTTTCCCCATCAACTGTATATGTGTATTGAAAATTAGGATTTTCAATTTTTGTTTGTTTACAATACTCCAAGACATCTCTAGCATCATTTTTTGAGTGCATTCTATGAAATTTGCTAAGGAAATTATGAACATCCTTTACAAGGAAAGAAAGTTCTCCATGCCTCACATTTCTTTCAAGTTCCATAACACGCATAATTTGTCTAACTGATAACCCTCCTTCTTTCAACATAAGTATACGGTTTTCATCTTCTATTGTAATACATCGATAAGATGGAAGAAAACAAACCTCTTGTGTGGACAATAGTACATGGTTATGCTCCGCGACAAATCGAGAAACTTGCCATTCCTTCGAAAATATTTCGTTAATTCTTTTCAAATTAATACGCATGTGAGCCTTGCATCCACATCTTAAAGGACCCCTGTTTCGTTGTTTTTTTGAGTAGTTTACGACTTTTGCTTCCGGAGTTCCTTCACGATGACAAAAAAAATCACGCCTTTTTTTTTTTCTCCAGTTTTATTTTTGTTCTTGTACCTTCCATATCGAACAGAAAATCCATTCAACTTTGCATATTTTTGGTAGAAAAGAAAAGCTTCTTCTTCACTAAGAAAACATTGACCAATAAAAGGTGTGTCAAAATTATCTTTATGGTTTTCAACTTCATCTTCGTTTGGTATTTCATTCAAATCAAAAGGTAGTTCCTCCCTCATCTATAAAAGTTACAGTATAAAAAGTTTAGAAAGTTTTGGAAAGTAACTAGTCAGAAATTTGGAAGGATATATAAGTCAAATTTGGAGGATAGTGAAAATGGAGGGAAGAAAGTACAACAAAAAAAATAGAGGGAATGTATATTTGGAGGGAAGTGATAATTTGTGAGTTTGTAATTTTGAGTTGTTGAAAACGACTGATGGCTCCAACAAATCAACCATTTCTTTAGTTCCATTAATTAAATGGAAGGGTGTTTTCGGTATGTTATAAAAAGTACAAATACAGTAAATAATAAATGGGTGTACTTGAATAAGAATCTTAATGCAATTATGGGTTGTTAACTTGTATCCCGGGATACAAGTTAGAAATACCCTATAAATTTATATCTTTGTTTTTCTTCATAAACACCAAGAGCAAGAAACCAAATCGTAAACTCCAAGTTACAAAGAAAATTCATCTTTATCTTAAATATCTAAATCACTTATTTCGTCAAAACCTTTAATTTCAACAACAATCTCAATCCCGATATCCCAAACAAATTCAACACAGACAATTACAAAAGATATTTGGATCATGACTAAATGATACGTGATGTTTGACTTTAGAAAGTACACAGTTCACATGTACATAACAGTTTAAAAATACTATTGCAATTGCTTAAATCACTAACCATTGACAAAGATAAATGCACCTGCCATAACAAAACTTCATAAAATGTCTATAAACACTTCACTAGTATACAAGATTCAAGTGCTTTCAAAATATATTACTGTATAAAAGAAATAAGCCAACAATATAAGACGACATGGAGAAAATCCGATCACCAACACTATCTTGATAAGAATGATTGACGTTATGGTGCGAAATAGGTTAAGCACTATGCGGAGATGGCGTCAAGAAATACGAAGATGGCATTCGTATTTGGTTTAACCCAAGAAAGTTGTTATGAGTCTTTTAAAAGTCCTTTTGTTCATAGATAAGTTAGTATCTTGTCTGTAAAAAGTTTTTTCTTTAAGTATAATTTAACTTTAGATTCAAAAAAAAAAAAAAAAAAATGTGAACTGGGTTATATACCAATAAGGGAATAAGTATAAACTCAAAGGACCTCAATGCAACATCTTAGAGGAAACCCATATTTTTTACAAAATGTTTTATGCAAAATAATGGAAAACAGAAATCGCATTTAAATCGCTTTGTTTAAAAAAAAATTACAAAACAAACATTTACTATTTTCTAACTTAACAAGAAAAATTACAAAACAAATTTTGGTTGTCTATTTATTTTCTTGTGTAACCCAAAACTCTCCCTCTTCTTATTCAAAATAAAAAATACAAATTAACTAAACGCGGTATTTTATATTTGAGTGGTGCTAATAGGGAAAATAAAAGTTTAGTGCATACAAAAGAAAAGATAGTTTGTTTTTTTAAACCATTTGGCCTTTTATATTTGTATATTTTTAAGGCTATGTTTGGCGTATAGCTTTTTGAGACAATGAGCGGTGAGCAATGAGCTTTTTATTCGTTTGTCAAAATAGCTGTGAGCTTTACTATTTTTCTAATGTTTTTTTAAATAAGCAATTAGCTTTACTATTTTAAATGAGTTATCAGCTTTACTACTTTTAGCATACAAATTTTTACAAAAAATAAAGAAATAGAAAACAAGTCGCACACTAAATTCCCGCCAACACACTCTTTCCCCTTTCATTTCCCGCCAAAACCACTCAAATCACATTTATCAAATCACACACAAATCCCAAACACCAAACCCTAAATCAAATCAATGGAAACCAACGCCGGCGCGGCACCGACCGGTTGTTACAAGTGCGGCCGTCCCGGTCACTGGTCACGTGACTGTCCATCAAACCCCAACTCTAACCCTAACCCTAACCCTAACACCAACTCCAGCAATGAACAGTTTAGTAACAAACCCGCAGCAACTTCGCATCCGTTTAAACCGAGTGGTGTGGCGCAGAAGCAGATTGAAAAGCCGAAGAAGGTTCCGAAAACTAGACCCAAACTTACGCCGGATCTCTTGCTTTCAAATGATGGGCTTGGATTTGTTTTGAGGCATTTTCCGAAGGCGTTTAAGTGCCGCGGGCGTGGACACGAGGTATTGAGTTTGTGGTTTTGAGTTTTTGATTTGATATGTGTGGTTATGTTTATTAGATTTTGTTGCAGTGTTTGTAAATGTTGTTAGTTTTGATTAATTGGAGCCTTAGAATTAGTTGAAAATTAGGTATTTAGGGGTGCGACCGTGACGAGTCGATTCAAATTTTGGTAAAATTTAAACTAAACTCGACTCGATTTGTTTTTTAGGATGTTTTATAAGCTCGTTAAACATTTCGAGCTCGTTTTCTATGCGCAAGGTTAATGCTCAATTTGAATGAGCTTGAGTAACTCGACAAAAGCTTGACGTGGTTGCACCCCTAGTTGAAATATATGTGGCGGTACTAGATTATTAAATTAGCACCACTTAAATGCTCTTATACGTAGTGTAGAAACAGAAAAGGGTAATGTTGTAGGAAGTCAAGGTAATGGTGTTAAAGGGATTGACGAGCATGGTTTACCCGCCTTGTTGTTTTTGTTACTCAAATAAACCGAGAAGTTGGTCTCTTGTGATTTTATGATCGATAATGGATCAACATGAGGATCAAATGGTCTAAGTTATTTTTATGACATACTACTATGCAGCTATGTGATAAAAGCTTTTTATGACAAGTGGCGCATTATGCTCTAATAGTCTAATGCACACCCCTATACTCTCATCCTGCAGTGTTGTGTATGTTTTTCTTGCACTAGTGTGTTATCCTCATGTGTGACCTTTTGAACCGTATGTCTTGATCATGAACTAGTGAATGGCGTCATATGGTGTCTTTCATTCTGTGATTAATTGAGTTGTCTGTAGTTGAGTATTCAGTGACACATGGTGTTCACGAGTTTGTTTGGGCCACATTTTGTTGACTTTCATCTAGTAACAAAACCATAAAAGGTGGAATGCCATTTTTATAACAGATGCACTGAAGTGAACATGATGATATATATATATCAGTAAATTGTAAACTGGCGACTAGGATGCAACATTATGGAGATTTTGTTTTTTAAATGAACTGTGCAGATGACCACACTTTTTTATTGAATTACAAGAATTGAATATTATCTAACTGCATGAAATAAATTGCAGACAAGTGATCTTGGGAATCTGTTAAGCTTGTATGCAGAATGGCACTCACAACTGATTCCTTACTACTCATTCGACCACTTTGTTCACAAATTAGAACAAGTTGGCGGCTCAAAACGTGTCAAGGTAAGTACTTCATCCAGCTATCAGTTGCAATTACAAAATGCAACATATGTTCTTCTCTTACCAGTTGTTAAGGCCAAGTATAAATCCATACTAATTTGATTTGGTATGAACATTTCCTTTGTCATTATTCAAGCTAATTAAGGCGCTACTGAATAGGGTAATTGATTTCCTGTATTAGCTTAGTTGGTTCTGTAGACGTATCACATATGTGAGCAGCAGAATGTGTAAACGGAAGATAGAGATTAGCTTTTTTTTTTTCCTGTGGATTCATTTTATTCAGAAAGTTGTAGTGAAGATTATATTCTTCAATGTTTCGTTAATGTAAACTGAAGGCTATAACCAAGCTAGTTGGAGTCTCCAGAATTGATCCAGTGGGGAATCTATAGTCTTATTATTTAAGTATACATATCCGCCAAAGTTGCTTAAAGCAGTTGATAAGCATTTGAATCAAAACAAAAAAACATCTGGAGTATTTTATTTGTCCGTGTGGTCTTTCTTAATACATAGTTCAGAACCTTTCGGTGGCCAAATTGAAAATCTAAGAACATTGCCAGTCTAACAACTGTGGTGTGGAACATTCTGTAGCTTCCTAATGCTCTAACTTCACAGTTCAAATACAATTTTTTTGTTTTTATCCTAAAAACATCATCTCTTTGATTTCACCTCACAAAATTTGTTCAACTGACTAAGAATACAAAGTTGACGCGGTATTATTGCTAGACACAAATTCTTTCATGCAATTTTCTATTAAACAACAAATAGAATTTTTTTTCAGCCCTCTAGCTCAACTAAAACTGACCCCATTATGCATCTGTGTAACTAGTATGCTGCAGAAAAAGAGAGAACTGGCCTAAGGTTAACTGAACTGCTGTCCAAGATTATTAAATAGGATTAATTTCATATTAAATATAGATTGCATGTTCGGTGGTAATAATGTGGTACTATAGTTAAATGATGTTGATTAATGTTAGTGATCTACACTGATGATGTAAATTGAATGTCACTTGTCGACTGATGCTGAATTGCTAATATATAAGTCAAATGCAGATTGAATGCTGGTTGGTAATGTATTGATGGAGTTAATTGATATTGATGTAATGATACTGAATTATACTGCTTATGATAATTGAATGTCTATTGTCAGCTGATGCAACTATTAATGTCAAATCGTCAATCTATGATTATTTAAGTTAGTGTCAGCAAATGTCAGAAAGGTTCCCACTGTTTAAATTTGAATGTTCATTTGACCAATGTTGGTGATTCTTTGATAAATTCAGTTTGTAGTATACATGCTTTTTCAATTATCTTAGGTATGATATTTTCACATCAGACTGTAACATTTGAGGAGTTTAGTTCATGCCAGATAAAAAGCGAGCAATAAGCTGCTTAGAGCTACTAAATACCTGTGTTTATCCATTTAGGACTGAGAAAAGTAAAAGAATGAAAGATTATTGGGGGAAAAAGTATACCGGGGAAGAACAGTATGTCATTTTCTTAATCATAGACTATCTACAGTGGTTGGTGGATCTTTTTCCTTTTTCTTTTCGCTTTCGTATATCAGAATCTAGTTTATGGTGTAAGTTTGTCCTGGTTCAGTGGTATATATTTGCATTTTGTGAACTACAATTATGTGAAAAAGTTACTAAACTGAGTATACCAAAATTTTGGTCATGGATACAAGGTTATGCTATGCACTCAAATATCTAAATTAGAATTGCACTTGCTGTTTTGGTTTACGATAATTATATTTTGTTTTTCGCAACGGTGATATTTATGTTGATATTGTAACCTTTCGCTTAACCAGCTATGCTTACGCGATCTGCAAGAAAAAGTTGCAAATGGAGGTGACCCAGTACTTGAAACACCTGAACCACGTGAAGATCCGAACAATGAACAAGGTACATATGCCACATAGTCATATCACTCACATGTCATGTTACTTTTTATTTGATGTAAATAATATACAATTCTACTGCAAAATCTGTCTCCTTCACTGTGAAGCTATTCTAGTATTTAATCGTAGATTCTCAAGTACATTTCCAGTATGTTATGGTCATAAAGATGTGCTGAAGCATGAGAGTACAATCTGGTCAACAAAAGATGAAAGCTACTAGTTTTCTGTACATTATCTTTACTAACAAGAGGGACCTTAAACACTGGATGCTCTCACAGCTTTTCTTCAGTCTCTCACATGGCGTTTCTTTTATAGAAGTTTTCAAAATTATTACAGAAATGATTTTGTAGCATCTAGCTTCTATTACAACTCATATCTTTTTATTTTATCTTGTCAAAATCAAAGATGAGCAATGAAAGTATAAATTTTGATATGCATAATTTATTTATTTATTTATTTATTTATTTATTTATTGATTTGCAGATGCTATAGACTTAGAAGAACCAAATGCTCACCCGGAGGATACTTTGCCAAATCATGACACAGATGATTTTCAGCATAATCTGTTTGACGAGATCTACCAAAATACTACTGAAGTAAGCATAGTTCCAATTTCCACCATATTGAGTTTGATTATATGCATACGGTGTCTATATAGTATACATTCAAGTTTAACATGTTAATTTACTGTGAATAAAGTAAAAGACTTGACGACATGGCCTGATGTAGCTTTGTTTGCATAATAATGTCAACGTTTACATAATCAGAATACTAGTGGTTAAATTTAGGTGATCAGGGTTCCGAGACCTTATCCTGATTAGAGGATGCATGACGGATCAAAACATGTTTGGTTTGAACTTAGTCATTTTTTTTTATCAAGGGTCTAAAAATGGCCCATTATGGATTCTGAAATCACTCGTTCACGTTTATTATTTGTAAATAATGAATGTGTTATGATTACATAAACAATAAAATAACAATAATAACCTTAACTTTTTTAGTAAATGATTTGAGATATTTTATACACTTTGGCACTTCACCCATTAGCCATGTTCCCTTTTTATCTACTTTGAGATATCTATAACCCATATTGACCCATTGTAAATAAACGTGTCAAATATTCTGCCTCTAATGTCGATTTACTGTATGGTATATTCAAGCAAAAACTAACAAATTCTCTGTTGCTAGGAACCATCCCCGTCATTGGTTAATGAGGGTACTATTGCTGATACAACTGTTCCAAAAGAACCTCCAC
This sequence comes from Artemisia argyi, assembly GCA_030686995.1. Classification (NCBI taxonomy): domain Eukaryota; kingdom Viridiplantae; phylum Streptophyta; class Magnoliopsida; order Asterales; family Asteraceae; genus Artemisia; species Artemisia argyi. Next base: position 36,530 of record JARVZY010011296.1, on the reverse strand, counting down.
CTCAGACGACCGATGCCAATAGTACCGAAATGTCAGAAGAACTGAAAGCCCGTATAGAATCCAACAGGCTAAAGGCACTAGAGAGAGTTGCTGCTCGGAAGAGAGCTTTGGAATCTCAGGCCTCATAAGCTATGTAATAATTGTGTTATTTTGTTGTTTTTCGAAACTTTTTTGTGCCTAAGCTAGAGAATTGTCATTTTCATATGGAATATTTCGTAACCTTTGATAAAAAGTTTTTGCTCACATGTGCTTTGCTGGAACCACCTTAAGAAACCAGAAATATTTTAAAAAGTTATTTTGATATCTGTTTTTGTAACTGATCATGTCTTCTTAAGAAATCAGCTGAAGTAATAATATTTTTGTTTGCCTATAGACTAAATGGGCTGAAACAATAATTTTAAACATTAATAAAAGAGCAACAAAAAGTTACAAAAAATATATTTAGCAAGTGTAAAACTTGTTAATATCAAAGCATGCTCGTGAGTTTAGTGTTTCATGGCTGTTTAACACAATGATAAAAATATAGTACTAGTATTAAGTTAACAAAGCCGGTGATTCGATATCGATTACATACACATATATTTCTTCAACGTTATTAGTTTAATACATATATGCGTTTATTTTCGACGGTGGATATTTATAATATATAAAATTTAAACATACGACTTTCTAATAACTTAAGTTATGTAGGAGTTAGGTGAGAACTTGGATTAGCTTCACATATTATATGCTATTGTGACAATGATGTTGAATGTTGTTCTTTGGCATTAAATTGTTCTTACACATTAAGTATGTCCCCAAATCCAAATGTTCAACAAATAGATGGTCATTGTCTCTATCTATTTGATAGAGATTATTCAAAGGGAGAATGTTTTGAGGAAACTTTTTTAGATATTCATCAAAAGAAAATATATGATTTTGGTAAGTTTTACAGGCGGAAAATCTGTACTTCAAACGGAATCCCAAACATCTCTTTGGTAAACTATGTATATTTGTATCTCGTGTAATTACTATAAAGTTATGCTTCATAAAGCACAAGGGATTGTCTAACAGGTGCCCTCTGAACACTGGTAAGACAAACCCAAAGCGTAATGCCATATCATGCGATCAGAATTATAGATCAATAACTCTAGAAATCTAAATGCCACATAGATATCTTATGGTTCTAATGACTTCGAGCTTGTATCAAGTGATTAATTAATGCTCGTTAGGCATTAGTATTTAGTAGAATAATGGATCAAGCTTGAAAATATCGAGTCTAAGTTAAGAGTTTATATGATCTCGACTAGTCAACTTACATTCTTATCGAACTTTCAAACCTTTGTATGATTAGTAGCTATCTCCATATTATTTTCTTTATAAAGCGTAGCATGATAAATGTCTCCAAGCTACTCAAGCCTGAATCTACATCAAAGATACTCGTCAAACTAAATTATCTACTTAAGCACGATTTAAATCGTTCTTTGCCGCCACACGTGAACTTTTCTCAGTTTAATTACTACAAACCTTAAAAGTTGAAATAATCTTCACTAATTTAAACGACACACCAGACATGAATCAAATATCATATCTGGTAAAATATTACACAATGATACAAAAAAGACATAAAGAGTTCTCAAAAAGCCAAAAAGCATGTATATGAGTATATCCTAATCACCTAATGAATGGGAAGTGATGTAACATGTGATAATGCATGCGATGACAAATTCAAAGCCAGACATTTAATCTTTGGCTTCTTTTCGCATGCACACTCTCTTACCACGCTTATTGTTGCCACCAATTAAATAGTAATGAGACACAATTATTTATAATAATACAACTATTACAGCTTAGAAGTTAAAAAAAGAAAAAAAAAAAAAAAAAAAATTGACACTCTAATCTTAATTCAAGTAATTCAACTGTTAAATGTATACTGGTGAATAAAACTATAAAAGTATGAATCATAAAATAGTATAAGGTGAAATTGTGAAGCCTAAGAACAATAAGAATGTACGCGGCACCATACTTATTTGTAGTATGACGATAAATATGGCCTAACGAAGGCGGCTCAACGTAGCCATCTAAGTCCAATGATCAAACCCGCGCTCTATAACCATGTTAAACAATGTAAACCACGTATTATATTGTTAGCCAAACTATATATAGAGTACACATAGCATGAAACTCTAATGGACTGAAACCCACAATCAAGTTTAGGCCATATTTATCATCTAATACTCTAATAACTTGAAAATATGGATCGTACATTGGAAATACGAGTTAAGTATGTGTCTTTTTTCATTTTTTTTCTATCATTTTAGTTGATACTTAAAAAAACTACTAAATGTATGTAAATATTTTTACATATATTGGATCCCCTTAGTGTTCGCGTGCTTCAAGATATTTAACAATTCTGGTTGAAGCCATTATGCTATTAAAAACAACTCTAATTTTGCATCTAACATAATTGCTTATTGCTTATAAAACTAATAAACTAATTAACTAATGCTTATGGCATATATATTGTAACCTTTACAGAAGTATCAAGTGGACAAGTACGTGAAAAAAACAGTGGATTCTTTTTTTATGATCCAAACTAGATAAGGAATCATACTTTAAAGAGATTAAAGATAAAATATATATACCGACACATAAGCTAATAGGACAAACGCTTCCACTTACGAATATCACATTGCAACTCATAGTAAAAAACAGGGGGAGCCAGAAAGTTTTGTTTGAAGAAGCATACTTTGATAGATTTTAGAAATTACACTACAAATTGGTTTAAAAAAAAAATTAAAAAAAAAAAAAAAAAAAAAAAAAAACTAATATTTTAGAAATTTACACTACAATTTTCTTCCCTAAGAGGGCCACGTGCCCCTTGTGCCCTCCTCCTATCTCCGCCCACGGGGAAAAACCTTCCAGCTATTACGCAAAAAAACCGAGATTCTTGAAAAAGTTAAGCAGTCCCGTTACTGCATTAGTAGCATTTCGCTACGCAGATGTATCACCAATCTTTGAGATAGCAAGGGGTTTTAGTATTTTACCTCCTAGATCACAATTCACAACAAATAGCTCGGTTTGGGTTTATTAGAATAAGAAGAAGAAAGAAGAGTTGTTGGACTATAATCAATATGCATTTTGTTCGAATTAATCATATACTGAAAGTAAACATAAAATACATGTTACTTTTTCTACAAATTTAGAAAACTAGAAAAATAGCAAGTGTGGTTGGAAAGAAATAGATACGTAAAATAAATGTCAGTGACAACTGGACTGACACATGTTGCCCACATCATCTTAACGTGAATCCAACTCTATGTTCCCCTCCATAACGTTCATCTAAACTTCATTTCTTATTCACTTTCTTCCATTCTTGGCAATAAAACCATCAAACCACCGAATGTATTTGACCTAATAGCATACATGAGGTATAAAGGTGTATTTCGAGCATTCAAGTCGACATAATCATAGAATAAAAGGGAAGCTGAACTTGTGCCACCATGTCACTAGTTTCATAAGTAACATAAGCGACGTAAAATCGCAAATTGTGTAATACCATGATTAAGGGAGTGGCGGACCTAGAACATAAATTCATAAGGTTCATTTCATTAACACTAAAGTAATTTAAACACAAAAGTTTGGGACAACGTGCATGTATACTAGGAAAATAGCAATTGTTTATACTATAGCATAAAAATTCATGTGGTTCACTGGCACCCAGACACAAAAGTGTAATTTGAACCATAATATCCATATAATAATGCCAGGTCTTTCATTATTAGCTAAAATCGTGTGAAATAGGTTGTCTGACTCTTTAAAACCTGTTTGAGACCCTAGATTCAAATTTGATTTTACGATCTCGCAACACGGATAGGTTGTCCAAAAACTAGTATGGTGCTTAATTAATTGGTACGAGAAGTTAGGAAAAAAGTTAATGTGACATGTGTTGAAACGAGTACGTCCAAACTATCGAACATGTGCGCATAATGTGTTTTGAATAAATTCCAACCAGTTTTTTACTATACGATAGGAATGCCATATACGTCCTATATGCTATTCATGAGTTGTACAATAGTATTATACAAAAATGATCCACTTGACCTCATCTTGTAAATCATATCACATAAATTAGGTGATCTATAGTCACACAAACTAGCCTTATAGAGTTGTGCTTTGTGTTATTAAAGGCCTAGACACTGTTGGATGCTCTTTAAAACATGAATGATCGTATATCCCACCGTCGACCTATGCATTGTTGAAAAATTCATTAGAAAAAAAAGAAGAAGCTGATCAGTGTTAATTTTAACCTTAAAAACTTTTACACGCCTTAATGAGAGCATAATAATATCAGTGTCAATTTGTTACAAACTATGTAACTCCATAACACCTCGACTCATCCGTTTAACATGTTATGTATATCCATAACACCTCGACTCATCCGTTTAACATGTTATGTATATCAATAACACCTCAACTCATCCGTTTAACATGTTATGCATATCCATAGCAATTCGACTCATCCGTTTAACATGTTATGTATATCTATAGCATCTCAGGTTTTGAAATTGGTGTGAAGATAAGAGGTTGTAAGGTTGATGATAGAATTTTATGAGTTTATTTTATGTGAGCAAAATAGATTATGAGGTTCTTTTTATAGTAAAAATTGAGAGCAAAAAATTTTGGAGCCAAAAGATTAGCGGGAAATTTTAGAGCCAAAAATGTTAAATCAAAAAGGCAAAATTTGATTTTTACTTTGACTTTTGTCTTTGGCGAGGACATGTCCTCTCCACTGACTCAAAGCAAAAAAGTCCTAATACAGTAATTAAAGTTCTAATACCGGTCAAATGTAAGGTCAACTAACTGGCGAGGACATGTCCTCGCCATTCTATAGCCTGGGAAAATTTCGCACCTAGTGAAAACGTAATTATCTAGCGTGGCACGGTCAAACTATGAGGAACGTCTTTGGAGATGACATGTCCTCGCCAAAAAGTGTGAACAGTAAAAGCATGCTTACAGCTAGTCAAGGTCAACTTTTTTTGGTGGAAATTTTGTCGTGTAGTGGTGTTATTGGCGAGGACATGCTTGTCCTCGCTAAAAGTCGTAGCCAGTGCTCTCTTTTCTTGTAGTGGAATGATTTAATCATATCTTGAGCTAAGCTTAGTTTCTTCTGCATGTGCATATATATCAGGAAGGGAAAATTCCATAAATACCCCATAAGTACAAGGGTCTCCACCCTAAATAACCCACAAAATCTTATTTTCTCCAAATACCCCAACGGGAGAAGGTCGCCTCCAAAATTTGGGCGGATAGTGTAATCTAGTGACATGTGTCCCTATACATGGTCCCATCTTGTACCTTCATGGTACAGCTATCAAAGTGTACTTCTTGGGCGACTGGGACCCACATTTCTTGGGCGACTTGTCTTTTTTTAAAAAGTATTAACTACATTTTTGGTCCTTGTAATTTACTTGTTATTTCATTCTTTTTTAACTTTATATATCACTCACTCCCCATTCTTTGTAATTTACTTGTCTTCACACGGTTTTAACAAGTATATTACTCATTCTTTGTTAACTTTATATATCACTCACTCCAAAATTTGCTTCCATCTGATTCTCAGAATGTGGGACACCAAAACAGAAGAAGAAAATCATCTCAGAATCAACACCACCATCTAAACGCCACCACCATCCAAACACCACAGATCCGCCAACAAAACACACCCTCATCCAAACACCACCATCGATACCACCATCCAAACGCCACAGATCCGTCATTCAAACACCACCATTGACGTAAACACCACAGATCCGTCATCCAAACACAACAGATCCGCCATCCAAACACCACAGATCCGCCACGCACACACCACCGTCCAAACACTCACAGATCCGCCATTTTTTTGTTTATATGAAAGATTTGTGGGTTTATGTAGTCGATTAAAGGTTTTTGTTGGTGATAAGATTTATTAGATCTGGGTTTATGTTGGTGGGATCTGGGTTTATGTTTATGTTGTGGGTTTATGTAGATTTGGGTTTATGTTGGAGATAAAGTGATGACTTACTTTATTTTTATGAAGTCGAGGTTTATGTTTAAAGATTAATGAATGCAATTTGATCATGATATTATATATTGTCCTAAGTTTATTTACTGAAGTTGAGGTTTTCATTTGTGTTTGTGTATATGTTTTTGTATTTATCAAAGAGAGCAAAATTGTGACTAAAAATGAAATACCAATCAAACTATAAGGACCTAAAATGTAATTAACTTTATTATTAAATTTTTTACAAAAAGACAAAATAATGAAGTCGCCCAAGAAATGTGGGTCCCAGTCGCCCAAGAAGTACACTTTAATAGTTGTACCATGAAGGTATAATGTGGGGCCATGTATAGGGACACATGTCACTATATTACACCATCTGCCCAAATTTTGGAGGCGACCTTCTCCCATTGGGGTATTTGGAGAAAACAAGATTTTGTGGGTTATTTAGGGTGGAGACCCTTGTACTTTTGGGGTATTTGTGGAAAATTCCCTATCAGGAAACACACACTGAAGGGTGTACTACACAAGATAAGATATGTCGACCAAAAATAAGACTCCGTAATTACCTAAGATACCCTTATGCAGTGACGGTCCTGACGGAGCTTGACATTTTATTTTGGGAGGGTTATGAATATGGCTGTAAACGAACCGGACGAACACGAACGGAACCCTGTTCATGTTCGTTCATTTAATTTAACCGGATAAATAAACTGATACGGACATTTAAACAGACGAATTTTCTTGTTCAGGTTCGTTTATTAAGAAAATGAGTTTTTCATGTTCGTTCATTAAGACACTAAACGAACATAAACGATCGAACATAAATGAAAATAGACAAACAAACATAAATTTTATTGAATTCTTCACAATATATTATTTTAAAGTGTTGTTTTGTTTAAACAAACCAATTTTTAAATTATAAAATTAAAAAATATGATATATGAACATAAATAGATAAATAAACATAAACGAACTTTAACGAACGTATAATCGGACGTTCACGAACATAAATGAACGGACGAGACTTTTGTTCATGTTCGTTCATTTAACTAAACGAACGTAAAATATTGTTCATGTTCGTTCATTTAATAAACGAGCGAACATAAACGAACTTTTTACTGAACGGTTCATGAAATGTTCACTGAACGTTCAGTTCGTTTACAGCCTTAGTTATGAAGGTCAAAGTGTAAAAAAGGTCTTTTACTATTTGAAAATTAACTAAAAAGAAAAAAATGAACTACATGACAAAATTCTGCATGAGCCATCACACTTAAGGACAATTTAAATTTTAGGTACTCAACTTCATTTTTCTCAATTAAGGTATACAAGTTTAGTTAGTGATGTATGGTTATAACTGAACATTTAAAAGTCATGTCAGCTAAAATTATGATTGGCAATCGCTTTTGAAAAGTCGAAAAAAGCACAACAAATTGATCTACAACCTTTTTGTGCGGTTTACCCTATTTCAAAGTGTTTAGGTAATTTGGCTGAACTTAACCCTCAATATGTGCGTATGTCGTGTTGGACAAACCCTTTAGGCGTTTAAAGTCAAGGATCCTCGATGTTTTCAGGTCTTTTAATTATATCATATGGCTTATATGTTACTCGATCGTAACTTACTTAAAGATAAACTCCTTGCACCAATTAATGGTTAGTCAACATAATTAAAGATTGCATTAGCCTTTAGCTCTTGCTAGAACATAATGTTTTTATCACAAACCTTTAGTATGTTGCTAGAGCGTTAGATTGCTTAACAAAATCACCACCGTTAAAAATACGAGTTCTTAATTAACCTTTAACAACTACACTGATCAACTCACTCCTCAGATTCACAAATGTCATTCAAGGTATTTGCTAGAACTTAGACCAAATTACACTACTCTTCTATATGTTCATGGCACAATTTTCGCATTGAGATTTTTATTAATTATCCGGATATTAAAGGTTGTTATCTATTTCAAGAGAAATTGGCGTGTAATTTAGTTGATTATCTATTACAATCATCATAGTTCAATGTGAGTTTTCGTGATATTTGACACCTTAAGCTAGTTTATGATCACGATTACTTTGTTGCCATGTATAAATACATACATACGTGACTGTTTGACTTCAAATCTTAATAGCAGCATGAACTAGCATTATTATCCAGCAACAAATATTCAAATTTTAGATCAACTCACGGGTCACGAATACTAGTTATAACTTATAAGTCTTGTGCACATATCGGGTTTACACATGAATCAAATTTATTTTAAAATTTTAGTTTAATATACGGACATATAAGAATTTGCCCGTGTATAATGTTTTGTAATTGTGATATTGTACAACTAATAATTATGCACGGGTTTTTACATCGATTAAAAAAAGAAGCTGGTAATTAGTGTTAATTTTAACCTTAAAAACTTTTACGCTCCTTAATGAGAACATCATGACATTAGATCCATGTTTCTATGGCCACGATAGAGCTAGCGGTACATTGAATGAAAGTTATGGTTTCACTTTTGAGCTTCATCGCCGGTAAGTCTTAGAGATAAACAAAGATTTTGAAAATTGTTTGAAACCATGGGAGGACTACAACAATGCAGTTTTTAGTCATTAATAAAAGTGAGAAAGAAGGGGAAAAAAAAACATAATGCAATATATCTCAAATGCATAATACAATACATGGTTCAATACACTCTCATATCACGCCAGGCGGCTTAAAGCACTATAAAAAAAAAAAAAAAAAAAAAAAAAAAAAAAACATAACTTAGTACAATAACTTGTTGCATATATCTCAGTGAATCATGATTCTTGAGCTCAAACTTAATTTCTTATGCATATAATGTGCATAAATCAGGAAACACATATCGAATAATTGACGGCTTTACCACATAAGATAAAGATAGATATGTCATTTGTTGACTTTAATTTAAAACGTTGTCGCAAGCTACCTTTCACCCATTGTAATGCTATTTACACATTTTTCTCCAATGTTGGTCTTGGGCATGAAAAAAATGAAAGTTTTATTTTTTTATTGCATCAACTTAAGTGTACAAGAAGGGAGAAGCCAACGCACATAAAACCAAAAGACTAGCCAACTCACTTGCAATTTACTTGTAACAAATTATTGCCAACAATTCGTACCTAAGATGGACCTAATGTGGAGTATACCTTTATTAATTTCTTAAAGTACGTTTGGTACTTCCATACAAGTGCTAACAAACGCATATAACCACTAGAGTTTTTTATTTCTCTTTTTTAAGGCTAAAATAATTAAAAATAAAGAGCCATGCTCCAAGCAGGCCATATATTAGAGTATAAATTTGATTTGATATCTATCAAGAATCATATCGGTTACATATGATATGCAATGAGACAAGCACTCTGAATGGTACACTACTAATTTTGATTCAATGGACTTTTAGGTTGCATTTACATTGTAGACACAAGTAAACTTTTCTATCATAATCATACTCTTATTCTTTTAGTGGCATTGCATTAAAAAGTCTTTTAAATACAACCTTAATCTGTCGTTAGCAAAACCTTTAAATAAAAGCCTCTAGAAAGAAACGACTAAAGGAATAAATTTTTATTTTATTTTTTTTGTTTGGATTATTACAAATTCATCCAAGCTATTTAGTTTTCGAATTCTATTTCTATTGACAATCTGTGAGCGAGACAAAATTTTGATGTCATCTGCGAGCGTGCCTATTGACCCGTAATATAGGAAATTTTTGCGCAACGCGCCGGAGTAACATCATGCTATTCAGTTCTGTCTCAAACTCTATATCTACAGGATAATTTATTTTATATTGTTAAAATATAGGAACTTTATATTTGTATGAAACATGCATGTTGAGATACAATTACACAAATGCTTGATTTGTATGAATAGCCAAAACAGGAAACCTTTGCTGTATAAATATGAGATACTGTTAGATTACTTGAACTTTTTGGATCAAGTAACTTTGACTCAGATCTAACGTAATCACATTATTCGAGCTTCAAATCTATTACTCCGTACGTCGGATTTGATAGTACTTGCTAGACAAACTATTGCCACAGGGTCCAATACATGATTTTGACCACACACATGACACGAAAATAATGAGACACTAAAATAATGGAATTTAGTTACTCAAAGTGTAGGGACCAACATGCAAGAAAACAAGCAATTATGTTTTTTACTTGTGATGCATGGCACTGGATGGTCACAACTCAAACTCACAAGTCAATGAGTCATATATGTTGCATCCTATTTTTCTTATTTTTTTCATTAATAAAGTAATTATGCTTTTAACCTGATAACAGACAGCTGGTGCAATAGAAGAAAGCTCAAATGTGTATAAAGCACTTCTATGAAATATTATATTTATACTAGTCAACAAAAACAGGTTTTTAACTACATGTATGTCTTCAGGATGGTATGAGAGTTGAGTGACTTGACTAAGCTCAAACTATGCTTGAGGACCTTACGATAACTCGTTGAGCCTTTTGACGCAACCTCATATTCGACTAGAAAAGAGTTAAGATAGGCTCAAGTTCCGAATCAAATAGCTCGTTCAAAAATTTATTCGATACCCAAACATGTCATATTTCATTTAGTCAACAAGTTGTATGTATGTCACGCAATTTATCACTTACGCACATACGGGAACTAGACAATGTGGAGCGCCACTTGGTCGGTTTCCTGGTGTATTTATGGTATGACTTAAAGCATCAACAAGCCCATAAAAATACCTTTAGTTTGATGGTTCGGACCAAAGCCGCCCAACATGAAAACTCCCCATTGAAAACCGCTTTATTCCTTGAATTCAAGATTGCCCATATTGTACATATGGGACCAAAGTCGCCAAAACTTACCTCCGTTGATGCCCATCCCTAGATTCCATTCGTTAGTAAAATCAACCAACGACGAAGGAAGTATCCAAAGAATGTTTCACCATTTAAATAAAGTTGTCCAAATATCAAACGATTGAGAACAATGCAAAAGAAGGTGGTCTACTAACTCTACTTCATCAAAACACTAAACACAATTAATTTCCTGACCATAAGGAACAACTCCACAATTTCCGAGCACGAAGCTTCACTGGAATACATCCTTAAATTGCCAACCAATGAAAAATTTGTGTCTTGGAAGTGTTGGAATATATGAATAATAATAAACTATAAACATATAAGCATCAAAGAGTACGCAGCGGAATAGATCAAATACAAATAATAAATTAACCGAATATAAATGGATGCGTACCTCTTTGTGATTTCTAGCAAGAACAAGAAACCAATGGAACAAGAACTATAAACCCTAATTGGGTTTAATGGTGGATCGACTAGGGTTAGTCGAATAGGGCAAATCACCTTGTTAGCAAAAGTATGCCAACACTTCGTTCTTGAACACACGTATTAGTAGCGTTTCAATAAGAAAAGCTAGGTTCTTAATTCACAAGCAATCCAAACACAATGTTTAGAAGATCGCGTAGGAACCCTAGAAGGGTGTAGTTGATCAACTAAACAAGAATGGTTTTGAGCTTAGAAATCTAGTAGGAACCATATAAGGGTGTAGTTCGATTTCTAACTCAAGAGGAGAAAGAGAAGGAGATTTGGTTTGCAAGTGAACCAAGGGATGAATGAATGAATGAATGAGAGGATGTCTCATTATATAGCATTCAAGAAACTTGGAGCAAAAGCCATCCCAAACCCTATGGGAGGGAGGGTGGCCGGCCATGGGTTCACAAGGCCCAACCCGAACCAAACTTTCACTCTATTCCAAATCTAGTCCTTCATCTTTCTTCTAACGGTCGTTAGGTACCATTAAATGCTCATTTTGTGAATTTAATAATTATTCGTCACTAAAACAATAATTATTAATTAATTGAAACTCATACGTAAAGTGTGCAATCCCGGAGTCTCGAGTTCGAGTCCGGTCATGATATATTAATTTATTATCTGTTAAAACTAACAGCTCCCACTCGGATATAGATTAATATAACAATGACAATGGTTAGTCTAGCATAACACGCCAATGTCCTCAGAACGATCTCGAGTATGGTTTCCTGGAAAAAACCACCTTTGATGATTCATCATCATACTTATCCTTTTGATTCTAATACTATGTTAATATGGATATGGATCGAAGTCATTCCATAATTAACTAGTGTTTCTCGTTATTTATGATAAAGCAAGATTACCAATTCATCTGAACGCATTCCAGATAGACCTTGGGCATGGCCATGCAAACATCTTGTTAATCCTACGAGTGGCCAAACAGTATTAAACTTCAAAACAAATTTGAAGGAACCAAATCCGGTATTGACTACAAGCATAAACTATGAACTTCGCATCACCTCTGAAAATAATCCTTATAACTACCAGTTACGGATAGCGTTAGATTATCTCACAGAAAATGAGCTACATCCACAGTAGTTATCTGGTATCTCAAGTCTGAGGATAAATATTCATGATTTACTCTAATGACAATATCCATAAGTACAATCATGTAATTGGGATTTTGTCCTATATCCAATTTATCCAGTATTGAATATTATGTGAATTTGGCATGTCCACGCATCAATATATTTTAATATATTATACCAAAACTCAGATTTGTCTTAGTTCAATGATACTCCCATATCATTAATTGACAACGGACTATTTAGAATAACATAACATAAGTTATTCATGGATTAAACATGCAAATATGGGATACAATCTATTATTAATGAAAACAAACGTACTCAGTACTTTAATTCATTATTAAATAATAATTGCTTAACATCCCTTATCCAAATACTAAATAGATCAATGCATGAAAAATTCTTGTTAATGAATTTTGTCTCAAGTAATAACAATCATACTTGTTGACAATTATGCCCAAGTAATGATAATCATATTTGTTGACAAGACATTATTCAACTAACTTTGATCTATCGGAATTTTGAGAATACTTATTTCAATAATGAAATTCTTGTATATGTGCATTCAAATAATTTGATGTAACCACATAATACATCATAAAATGTGTATGACATCCTCAACATACAATTTATGATAATTAAACTTCCAAACCTTTAAAGTTTAAAGTATTCTTATTCTTTAACGTATAATGCAACTATGCTTTTCGTTAAGCATAACTAGTACACATGGCTATTAACAAGGATGAAATCCTTCCATGACTAGTATTGAGTGTCATCTCAATTTATATTAGCATCATTGTTTGCAAACAACAATATGCTCTTTTCCGTAAACTTCAACGTGTAATGTTGTATTCCTTCAAAACTTTCAAGTTTGTTGGCTATGACAATTTTACAAATTGTTCATTTATAGAATCTAGAAATTGTTCCAGGCTGAGGATGTGATTCTATATCCAAATATATTCCTTTAGAATATTCATTACACAACTTATCTATTATCTTTCAATTAGATATCAATGTTGTCAAATCATTTTTTATCAAAACATGATATAACAACAACATGATGTACATGAAAAATTCTCGTGTCCAACTTAAATTTCATTCATGTACTACATATCCATTTAAACTTTCTAAATGATATATCATGTTCTATTAGATTCATTTACCGCACATGTTTACATCAATAAACATATATTCAAGGTTGTATGTTTTACTTATTAAATCTATCAAGTAAAGTTTCATTCCAAGTTATGACTTACCATTTAACTTATATAGAATGTTACTTCCTATATGTTATACAACATATATGATTTAAATAAGTAAACATAATACTCCCACTAGCTTTCAGAATTACTTAGGAGTTATCTTATTTTAAATTATAAATCAAAACATAGATTTAATATTTAAACATAAGATTTATCTCCTTGATGCATGCATCTATCCATACTTGGATTCTTGCATTTGTATACTTTCAAAGATTAAATGAATTCATAAAACTCTTAATTACTCATCGTCCTCGCTTAAGTAATTATATAAGAAAGAAGTTTTATAATCCATTGTCAAATTTCATATTCATAAAAATGAGTATGACAATTACCATCTTTGTATTTTTAATGTGCTTAGGAAAGAGTATTCAATCATAGTTAATTACTTAAGTATGATTAATAATCTTGTCATAAGACATACATTAAAATATGTATACAATTTTGTCCATATGATTCTTTATGCAAAGATTTAAACCTCTAGGGTTTTTCTTCTCTTGCAGAAACTCATCTTCATTAAGATAAACCAAGTTTTCAAAGTTGACTTATCTTTATGGACAGCATCTTAACATTCATAGTATGAGCAATTTACCATAATTAGTAAATGCGTCATTACGATTAACAGACTTACTTTGATCCTGTAATCCATAATTCTCAGCATATTACTTAAGTATCTGAGACATCCCTACGGATCTATGAATGAGAGTTTCATCATGTTGAGATTTAACCTTTACATTTCAAACCTCATCATGATTTTCACTAGTGTGGTTTTAGAAGATTATATATTTTGTAATTTTGATCTTTCAAGATCTAAACAAAACTTCCACTTGCCTTTTGTATTTTATAAATACTTTAGCAAGATGAGCAACACTAAATCGTTCTCATTTGGGATATTACAAAAATATTTTACAGTTCCTAACTCTGGTTTGTTAAAACTACTTATTAACAAAATCAGAACTTCATTTTAAGACTTTAATGTGATTCATCACATTCCATAATGTCTTATTTAATCTTCTAGGTTGGAGTCTTATTGAGTATATTCAATTCATACTCAATTTTCTAACCTTGATAACTTTTGGAAGAAAAGAAGTCATATTTATCTTTTAATCAAACAATATAACAAGAGTTTGATTTTTCCTAACTGAACACACCACCAACTTGTGATGTTTCATTAGAATTAATATTGTGAGACAAACTAACAATATGTAAGATAAACTTATTCCCTTTGGCTTACCTATTACCAACTAAGTCAACTTAATGGTACAATAGAATTTCTAAGCCAATTGCATGCTATATAACATAAGTACCTTTTGAACAAGTTACTTCATGTTCATGTCATAAGAAGACATAAACTGTTATATTCCCACTTTACATTGTACATCATTTGATCAACTCAATGATTTCTTGTTTGAAACATAACAAGTTTAACGTCTTACTTTATTATAAGTCTTGTAATAGTTAAAAGACTTCATGTTTATAAGAAGATATAAACATAAATAACTAAAGTATTTGTGAACACCACCACTTGGTTTCAATAGTAATTTCAAGTTAATTTACTACTTCATTTGCTTATGTCATTTTATGAATTATTCAATTTAAGAAACTGCAAACTCACATAATTCCATTACATCAGTTGATCTGCTAGTAATGAAATCATGTAGTTCACCTTTCTATTGCAATCTAGGCAGGTTACACCCTGACGTAAATTGTAAATTCAAGTGTTTCTTTTAATTTGAATATCATAAGACATAAAAGTAGTCTTATAATCATGACACATGTTCTACATAAGATAATCTTACACATTAAATGTATAAGTCCTATTAGAACATTGATCTCTTACCTTGCAATTAAGAGAATCCTATCATCATATTTCTATGTATTGTTCCTTTGCACACAATAAATAATTCTCCCACTTGTGCATTGAACAATATCATGTAGTATATAAACAACACAACATAAGTTTGTTTATGTAATTCAATATGATTTGTGTCATAAGTAGATGTAGGACTACTTTGTCTTATCAGGAAACGCATATGGCTATCCTAAGAACATGAGTGTCTACAATTTGAAAGTAATTATCTTGAAGATAATTTTGGCTACTACACAGAAATTAAGTCTTGTAGCTCCCACTGAATTAGAGAACATAACAATAACTCTATATTCAGTAAACAACACAAAGCTCCCACTGGATTTGACAACATTGTACGTGTTTCATAACCAGTGAAAACAATTTGCTTGTTTTTTACTTTCCTACACATTTAGAAAAACCCATACGTAATAATTACTCAGGTTCTAAAATGTGTATTCTACTATGTTTATGATGGATTATCCATCAATGATATTAACTTGAAGAATTTGAGCATGCAGCTTCTTCCTTAATAGGCCTACCATCCTCATAATGGTATGTAGCACCTTTAAAGCACAACAACTAGATAAAATACTAGCTTTGCCTTTTACCAATTTTGCGGTAATCTGTCCAGCTTCTAATAACTCATATTTTCCATTTAACCAAATTCCTTGTTTGTTATAGAAGAATTCATTCACCAAATAAGAGTAATGAAATTTCTATGGAAAATAAGATGTGCTATATCCTTAAATATTAAAGATTGCTATGAGTTATATATTAGAATGTAGACAATTCTAATGTTCCTATCATACCTTTCTCAATCATGAAAAGGAATAGGATTGAGTCTTATTCTTTTCTCATGGAAAATAGACTTAGGATTGAGTCTTATTCTTTTCTCATGGAAAATAGACTTAGGATTGAGTCTTATTCTTATGTTTCTATCATACCTTTCTCAATCATGAAAAGGAATAGGATTGAGTCTTATTCTTCTCTCATGGAAAATAGACTTTCTTTTATTTCGGTAAATTTTTCTCAATCAAACATTATGTTTGAAAGCAGAATTATATCAATTTACCAATTTAAGACCAAACCACGTTTACGGCTTTAATGTTGCATTAATACGTTAAAAAGAATTACAAAATTCAATTTTAGTATTTTTGATAATTAAATTTTCAAGAAAATTAAATACCCATGGTTCATAATCAAATAACCATTTAATTTTCACTGAAAAACTAGGATCTAAATTGACATAGGTTCATCACATCAGTTGATCTGCTAGTGATGACGGTATTCAATAAGGTACAAGTCGAACATCAATTGCCAATATTCAATTGCAATTCCTAGAATCGATGGGATTTACATATTTGCCAACCGCAGTTGCAATGTAAACATGTTTTATCCCCATCTTCTTATGCCTTGAGTGATCAGAACCCGCTATCAACTCAATTAAGTTAACCAATTTAAGAAACAGCAAACTTACATAATTACACCACACCAGTTGATCTGCTAGTGATGAAATGTAATTTGCCCCTCCATTGCAATCTAGCCAGGTTACGCCCTGACGTAGATCCAATTTTAGGTGTTTCCGTTTCATTGGATGGCATATAACTTAAATTTAAGGGTAGTAAATTTGATGTGTGTAATCAAATATATGTACAAAGATGTCATGCATTCATCTTATAGCATATGTTTCATGTAAAAAAAACTTTTACTCATTTAGTTTCTTTACGAGCTTAAATCTCCAAAGTTTTGATTGAGGCGTTGAGAAACTTACAACTTTGCCTTAAGTGCTTCGTAGTTATCATGGATGTTAGGTAAAACTAAATTTGACTCACAGGCGAGCGGCAAGCCAGAATGGAGGCTCACTAAGGCCGCAATTTAATGCAAAGCCATCCTTATACCCACTTTATAGTTTGTCAAAATAGTTTCACCTTACAACCACTTAATACAGTCGCGATCAATCAACCAAAAGTTCAAGATTTATATATGTATAAGCTCAAAACAGGATTTCACCATTATTAAGTCCGTTTAATATTTTATTTATGAAATTACCCTTTGTTACTATCATGTCACAATAACATATAAAACAAAAGTAATAAATAAAATAAACAAACAACAACAATAATGGACATGCAAATCAAAATCAATTTAAAACACACAATTGATTTAATACACGATTAATAGGGTCTCCCCTAATCTTATAATTAATCAAATTTTAGTAATCTTTATTCATAATATTTACTAAACAATTTATCAATTATAAAAGAATCGTATAATAAGCATGAAATCTTAAAACCAAATCATCATAATCCAAGACAACACATGCATGGTTTGTCATGGATGCCCATATTGCACATATTATAACAAATAATCATGTCAATCAAGGAACGCAACCAAACGGCATATCACCAATATCCATTTATATACACATAAATTACATGCAACCTAGGGTTTCTACAAGTTTTTATCACATAATTCATCAAACCCTAATTTCCCCTTTTTTTAAATATAAAAATTCGACATTTATAAAAAAAATAAATTTTGAAAAAATAAAAAAAATCTAGGGTTTATGAAAAATATAAAAACATAAGAACACCAAGCATGTGATTAATCAAACGATTCAATTTTTATGTGTTTCGGTAATTCATTATAATGTATTAACGGCTCTGATACCACTGTTGGAATATATGAATAATAATAAACTATAAACATATAAGCATCAAAGAGTACGCAGCGGAATAGATCAAATACAAATAATAAATTAACCGAATATAAATGGATGCGTACCTCTTTGTGATTTCTAGCAAGAACAAGAACTGTAAACCCTAATTGGGTTTAATGGTGGATCGACTAGGGTTAGTCGAATAGGGCAAATCACCTTGTTAGCAAAAGTATGCCAACACTTCGTTCTTGAACACACGTATTAGTAGCGTTTCAATAAGAAAAGCTAGGTTCTTAATTCACAAGCAATCCAAACACAATGTTTAGAAGATCGCGTAGGAACCCTAGAAGGGTGTAGTTGATCAACTAAACAAGAATGGTTTTGAGCTTAGAAATCTAGTAGGAACCCTATAAGGGTGTAGTTCGATTTCTAACTCAAGAGGAGAAAGAGAAGGATATTTGGTTTGCAAGTGAACCAAGGGATGAATGAATGAATGAGAGGAGGTCTCATTATATAGCATTCAAGAAACTTGGAACAAAAGCCATCCCAAACCCTATGGGAGGGAGGGTGGCCGGCCATGGGTTCACAAGGCCCAACCCGAACCAAACTTTCACTCTATTCCAAATCTAGTCCTTCATCTTTCGTCTAACGGTCGTTAGGTACCGTTAAATGCTCATTTTGTGAATTTAATAATTATTCGTCACTAAAACAATAATTATTAATTAATTGAAACTCATACGTAAAGTGTGCAATCCCGAAGTCTCGAGTTCGAGTCCGGTCATGATATATTAATTTATTATCCGTTAAAACTAACAGGAAGGAACAATGTCGTTCCAAGATAATTTAGCCCAAGGAGGAGCCAAATTAGCATTCAAAAACCACATAATGTGTATAGACTGAGACACCGAGAATTCGTCAACTGGAGATGGATATCAAACAATGGAGTCCTATGCAGAGATGTCTAATTTTGCATTCCTCAAAATGAGTCGAAGGGATTCAGCTTCACGAGATTCGTAAGGAGATAAGGACATCGAAAAATACAGATTCCAAGATATAAGAGAACCATCCGGAGAGAAGTAAAACTGATTAATCATTCTATTACGATTTCTTGATAATCTATACAACTCTAGATATTTACTCCTAGGTGAAAAGTTACATATTCACGTATCATTCCAAAATGAAATAAGCTTACCATCTCTGCACTTCTAACTCCAGTTTTAAGGGCCCAACACTTCAAACATGGAATCCGAATGTTGTAAGTTTATCAAGTCTTTCCACACATCTGATAGTTTAGAAAGGGGCAATTTCATATCTCCTCTCATTTTAGTGGGGAATTTCATATATATAAAAACATGCATTAAGAACATTGTATATAATGCATTCAATACTTGCACTTTGGGTATATATGAGATTAATCATGAAAGTATGGTGATATATGAAATTAGTCCGTTTATAAATATTAAGAGTGGACACATTTGTAATCAAATTTTTTGGAATTAAAGAACTATATGAATTCTGTAATATCGTCTTCCACAAAGATTGCTAGTTGGAATTTAATTTAGACCACCAGTTTGCCAGTAACGAAAGATTTTTAATTCTAAGTGAGATAATACATAAACCACCTAGGTCTTTCAGTTTATAGACCGATTCCAACTTTATCAAACTAATCTTGGATTTTGTAGAATCCCCACCCCAAAGAAAATTTCAACGATGACATTCTAATTGAGAGACCACTGATGACATATAGTATAAAGGAAGGCTTGATAAGACATCATTAATCATTAATCATTCTTTTTGAATCGCTGAACAATCGGGATCCAAGTTGCTAATCATGTCGCGCTTGCCCCAATTGGAATCCCGAGGTAATCAAAAAGGAATGAACCAACGTTGCATTGGAAAACTTCTGCAAAGATCGATAACTGGTTAGCTCGTATATTTATTTCGTATAAAACACTCTTGGAGGGGTTCATCTTCAGCCCCGAAACTTGCTCAATTAATATGTTTTTATTTCTATTTATTCTATTTGGCCCCAATTAAAAGTAGCAGTAATAAACAAAGCAAAGTAAATAAAAAAACATAAGAGACAATTATCAATTATCATTGGCCTTGGTTTAGTACTAGAAGATAGGGGTGATCATCGGTCGGAAACCGGACCGGACCGGCCAAGACCGGACCGGACCGAAGACCGAGAACCGGAAAACCATAGACCGAGACCGGACCGAATATGGTCGGTCCGGTCTCGGTCCGGTCTCGGTCCGGTCGGTCTTCGGTCGGTCCGGTCCAATTAGGCAAGTTTTTTCGGGTTTTTGGTCGGTCCGGACCGGACCGGACCGGACCGACAGGACCGAGACCGAATTTGGCAAAAAGCTTAGACCGAGGACCGGACCGAATGTGGTCGGTCCGGTCCGGTCGGTCTCGGTCCGGTCGGTTTTGTCGGTCGGTCCGGTCCGGCCGGTCCGTTTGCTCAGCCCTACTAGAAGATGGTTTGGTTGTCTTGGTTGGCTCATCCTGGTACACTGTTTTTATGAACCACTTAAAATTGGTGGTGTACTCTATTTACTTCCAAACACCCTTCAATTTTCTCACCTGATCTGACTCCATCTCTCTCCCAAAAAGTTATTACCTTTTTTAATAAACAAATGCAATAAATGCTTAAAAAGCCTTAAATATAACATCCACCTAAATTATCTTATTTTAAGCCAAGATTTGATATAATCTTTTTTTGAACGGCAAGATTTGATATAATCTAATTATGCTAATCAAATTTTGTGCATATTTATATACTCCTATTATAAAATATAAATATTGTTTTGTTTCTTGAAGTTGCAAAGCTCTGAATAACTTCACGTGTACACTCAACCATCTGTCCTCTCCTCACTCACCTTTGCAAAACCAAAAACACTCCATCTTCAACTTCAAGATCCATCACTCTGCAACTAACTAACTTCTCAAAGATGTTGACTTTTTTAGTCAAACTCATAATAAACCCTTTGGAGGGAAACTTGTGTTAGAAAAGACATAAAGAGTAAAGACCCCATTTTTTTTCTTTACTTTTTTTTTTAGCTCCAATCATTCATCCATTCATTACCCACAAAAAGGTGAGTCTCTTTATACATGAATCTTTAACCATTTTTTATCACTTTTGAATCCAAATCATGAAGCAAAAAGGTTACATTTTGTTACTTTTTACATCTTTTTTATGGTGTAAATGTGTATTAAGTGGTGATAAAGAAGCACTTTTGGGGCTTAAATCCTCAATTGATCCATCAAATTCATTACAATGGAATGGCAACAATTTTTGCAAATGGGATGGAGTTAAAGAGTGTTTAAATAATAGAGTGTCAAAATTAGTACTTGAAAATAAAAACTTAAATGGTACATTAGATGCAAATTATTTAAACCAATTAGACCAAATTAGAGTCTTGAGCTTAAAACAAAACTTTTTACATGGTCCAATCCCAAATCTTTCTGGTTTAGCAAATTTGAAAGCTTTGTATTTATCTTTTAATAACTTCTCCGGCGAGTTTCCGGCGGGTTTGACCCGTTTGCACCGGCTGAAAACCATTGTTTTGTCAAATAATCATCTTTCCGGCGACATTCCGGCGACGGTGGTAAATGTGCAAAGATTGTATGTTTTTTTGTTGGATAATAATGGGTTTAGTGGGAAAGTGCCTCCTTTGAATCAATCCGGGTTAAAGTACTTAAATTTGTCAAATAATCAACTTTCCGGCGAGATTCCGGCGACCCCAGCTTTGGTGAAGTTTAATGCAACGTCATTTTCCGGCAATGTGGGGTTGTGCGGTGAAGGGATTAACATCCCATGTGGTGGTTTATCTCCGTCGCCGTCGTTATCTCCGGTGGGTTTGACACCTGCCGGAAAATCACACCGTCACCGGAATGTTAAGAAGATAGCTATAATCGCCGGTTCGGTTGGTGGGTTTTTGTTATTATGTCTTTTAATCACATTGGTAGCACTTTGTGTAAAAAAGAGTAAAAATGGGTCAGCTACGGCGGGGCGTGAAAAAAAGGTTGAAGCCACGGCGGCGCGTGAGGCCACGGCTGCCTCCACCGCCGGAGCTAGTGGAAGTGGGAAGAATCTTGGAACTGGGTTGCCGCCGGATAATGACGACGGTGGCGGGATCGGGAAGTTGGTGTTTTTCTCCGGCGGCGGTGACTCGCCGGAGATGAGTTATAGTTTAGAGGATTTATTAAAAGCGTCGGCGGAGACGTTAGGTAGGGGGACTGTGGGGTCCACATACAAAGCGGTGATGGAGTCGGGGTTTATTGTGACGGTAAAAAGGTTAAAAGATGCAAGGTATCCGACGGTCGAGGTGTTTCGGAGACACGTGGATGTCATCGGACGGTTGCGGCACCCGAATTTGGTGCCGTTAAGAGCTTATTTCCAAGCTAAAGAGGAACGATTGCTTGTGTATGATTATTTCCCTAATGGCAGTCTCTTTTCGCTAATTCATGGTAAGTGGTAACTTTTTTTTTTTTACAGTACTAAATTATTTTGTTTTCTACTATACAATTATCTCTTGCAAAATGTGATAATCGGCAATGCTGAATGATTTACATATCTCGTCTGAAACACCATATGTTGAAGCTGCTAAACGGCCAATTCAGAAGAGTGCATCTGCATTTTTAAAGAGTAGACTATTTTTATGCTAAGGGGGTGTTTGGTTCGGCTTATTAAACGTAAGCACATTTAGTCTTGTTTTTATAAGCTTCAATTTTATGGCTTATTTTGAGACTTGTCGGCTTTTATCATATCATAATAAACTTATATAAGCCGACAAGTCTCAAAATAAGCCAAAATAAGCCGTAAAATTGGAGCTTATAAAAAACAATCCCAAATGAGCTTACGTTGAATAAGCTTAGCGAAACAGGGCCTAAGTCTTTTGTTTCGAAATCAATTAAACTACTCGTCTAAAAGGCAAAATATTGTCTACTCTAAATTTTTGAAATTTATGCTACTTTTCTATACTATATATAAATATTGAACCACATTGTTGAAAGTTAAAATTTTAGCATAGATATATTAGATAATGGCTATCCACCTTTGATTGTCATTTAATATTTCTCGCCAAAATACCTTTGATTTTCATTAATATTTTATAGCTAACCTGCTATATTTTTGTATACTACATATATTATTTTTTGAAAGGCAACAATATATTATACTAGTATTTGAGACCAATGGTACAAAACCATAATACAAATAATACAATTATCAATTACAAATTCAAAGTCTCTTTCATCTATTAATCACTATAAATAATTTTAGCAACATTATCAATAAGTTTATTCTTACAAAACATATTCAGTAACATAAATCCATTTGCTTGCCGGAATATTTGATTACTATAATATTAACTCATGTCATAGTCATATGTGTTTAAAGTTGTTTTTGGTATTAGGTACTAATTAATTTTTAAAAAATCATCAGCATTTTGTAATGTTATGCTTCTTTATTTATTTGTCAATTTCTCTAGGATAGGGCTGAGCAAACGGACCGGCCGGACCGGACCGACCGACAAAACCGACCGGACCGAGACCGACCGGACCGGACCGACCACATTCGGTCCGGTCCTCGGTCTAAGCTTTTTGCCAAATTCGGTCCTCGGTCCGGTCGGTCCGGTCCGGACCGACCAAAAACCCGAAAAAACTTGCCTAATTGGACCGGACCGACCGAAGACCGACCGGACCGAGACCGGACCGACCATATTCGGTCCGGTCTCGGTCTATGGTTTTCCGGTTCTCGGTCCGGTCTTGGTCGGTCCGGTCCGGTTTTCGCCCGATGCTCAACCCTACTCTAGGATGCATATGCATAAATTTTGAGTTAGGTTTATTGTTTAAAGAGATGTATCAAACTCTAAAATTATTTTCATGTGCAAGTACAACAGAATCATGAATAGACCAGGACGGAAGAGATTAATATCTCTTGAATAAGGCTAAAATAAGCTATGTCAAAAAAACATATATTAAATAGTTTTGGAAATATCAACTACCATGTGGTCTAGTGGTGAGTGCTTAACTTGTTAAGTGAGCCACAGAGAGAGTAGTACCGGATGGGTGACCATCCGGGAAGTCCTCTTTGACCACAGGGTTTGTTGATACCAAGCTTTCAAAGTCCTTCAATGAAGGTTTCAACCCACTATGGTTCGAATCTGGAGAAGGCAGGGTTTACTTCAAATTAAGTGTCGTGCCTTCGGGCGGCTTAAGTTGAAGGTTTTCCCCCCATCGGGTTTCATTGGTCAAGGATTTCTCCGAAAGAACCGTTTCAATAAAAAAATAGTTTTGGAAATCTCTAAAATATAAGGTCTTATAATATACTAGACGAATACCCGTGCATAGCAACGGGATTTTATAACGACAGATCATTTAGTGATAAAAGAAAGTTTATGGGTTATAAATGAAAAATAATAAAAGTTAGAGGTGGCAAATCTTGCCCAATTTGTAATTTTTGAGCGATTTTTGACATTTTTTTAAAAGTTTGGGGCGTTTTTTGCCCCCTTGTATTTATTTGATGGGCTCTTACAGGCAAAAGATAAAAACAGATATTATTATATGGGCTTTCGAATCACACAATTCAACTTTCAAGCAATTACTCTCATTTTTTTTCCGACCAATTTACTTGTCACTGGTAACTATAAAACATTCCAACTATTTTAATTTTAATTTGTCTCATTTATTAACTATTTTATGCATAATTATTTAATACTCTAATTAATTGATAGATATATTTTATTAGTTGCATTTTTATTCATTTGTCCCAACCGATTTTCTCAAATTTGCAGTCAGATTTTTTTATTTTTATTTTTTATTTTTTTTAAGAAAAAATAATTAAATATAGTTAAGACTTAGATGCTTGATCTTTTTTTACAAGATGAATTAAAGGGGTTTTTAGGACTGTTCCGAATGTTTTTAATAGTTGAATTATAATTTGCTCGTTTTAGCCCGTGCCCGTTTTGCCCGATTTAGAATTTGTCCGTTTAGCCCGTACCCGTTTTAACCCGTGCCATTTTAGCCCGTGCCCGTGCCCGCCCGTTTTGCCACCTCTAATAAAAGTTTGAAGATTTAGGGATTAAACATATGACATGAGCTTAAGTATCAAAGTCAATAAGTCAACACATTTAGTAACTGATTTTCCCGCCCAAATTGATATGAAAATCAGTTACTAAATGTGTTGACTTATTGACTTTGTTGACTTATTGACTTTGATACTTAAGCTCATGTCAACATAATGTTTTGAAACCCGGTTGAACCGTTCCGGTCGAAAAACGGGTCGATTTAAACCGAGTCATGCTTTTAATAACTGAACCCGTCGTGTCCAGTTTTCAAAACTATATGCAACATCAACTTGTTAGCTTGTATAAAGTTTTGTGTGTTTTATTAATTTGTATAATGTGTATAATAACATATACTTTTCATTTTAGGGTGCTTTAAAAATAACATTAATTAATGTGTTTAATTATTTTATGTTTTATATTATGTTGTAGATTGTTTAAATTGTATATTGTAAAAATTTTATTGTACTTTTTTAGTAAGGGGTGTTTTAATTGATTGTTTTTAATTTGATATAGATGCTTTTAATTGGTTGTACTATATAAATAAATTATTGTAATTTTAAGTTACGGGGTGTTTTAATAAAAGCATTAATTACACAATTTATTTTCTCTCACCCTTTTAGTATAGAAGGGTAAAATGGGGATTGACTGAAAATTCAGTTTTCCACTTTTCCCTTTTGACTAAATCTACATTATAAGTATTGACTAAATCTACATTATAAGTAGTTAAGACTAGTAGTACTCATTTAAAGAATGCCGAAAAATTTGAAATTTAGGTAGGAAATAATAACCGGGTAGATGGAAATAAAATAGGCAACCGACAATATGCCTTTTTATATTCTTTTTATTTTCATGAATATATAGTTTTCTTCATGACCAAAATAGTCATGAATCATGATGACATATTGTCCTTCATTATTGTTAGATTTTACTAGAATATTGAATTGTTATATTTGTGAAATTTGTGACATCATTGTATTGAGGATTTTTTTGCATTATTCAACATTTCAACATAGGAAATTGTTTGATAATTGCTATATATAAGTAACATACACATGATACATTGTCCTTAAATTACGTTATTTCCCCAAATATGATAATTTTTGCCAACAATATGATTTATCAAATGTGTGCTTTCCTAAAAGAAATTTTAAATTTTACATACTTTTGATTAAATTTCTAATCAATAGATAGATACATTGTCAATGTTTTTTTTAAGTCTAAAAATAAATCGTCAAACTTGACTTTTAGTTTACTGATGTATTTATAACGATTTTGCAGGATCAAGAGCATCAGCTGGTGGGAAGCCGCTTCATTGGACGTCTTGTTTAAAGATCGCTGAGGACTTAGCTACAGGACTTCTATACATCCACCAAAACCCTGGCCTCACTCACGGAAACCTTAAATCATCCAATGTCCTCTTAGGATCTGACTTCGAGTCATGCCTGACTGATTATGGTTTGATGTCATTCAGAAACCCTGATTTTCCAGAAGAATCAAGCGCATCCTCGCTCTTCTACCGGGCGCCAGAATGTCGTGACATGCGAACACCACTCACACAACAAGCGGATGTCTACAGCTTTGGTGTTCTTCTGTTGGAGCTTCTTACAGGAAAGACTCCTTTCCAGGACCTTGTGCTGGAACACGGATCAGATATTCCTAAATGGGTCAAGTCTGTAAGGGAAGAGGAGATTGAGTCGGGTGATGAACCAACATCTTCTGGGAATGAGGCAGCCGAGGAGAAGTTAACAGCGCTTTTAAATATTGCTATGGCGTGTGTTTCACTTGTACCAGAGAATAGGCCAGTGATGAAGGAAGTGTTGAGGATGATTAGGGAAACGAGAGCGGAAGCTGCTCCTGTGTCATCTAATAATAGTAGTGATCATTCACCGGGAAGATGGTCGGATACTGTTCAGAGTTTGCCAAGGGATGAACATTTGAGCATATGATTGATTTATGGGTTGTTGATTTTAGTGAAAATTGATTAATCTATTTGTGTAGGAAAAAAAGTGTAATTTTGTTTTTCTAGTTTGGATTATTTACTATTATAATTGTGTGATAATCTTAATCATACCTTAAGTTGTCCTTTGATAAAACTAAATAGCCAAATGATTAAGACAAAGAAAACAAAATATGTGAAGTGATTTGAAACATTTGTAAGAGGGTATTTTTCGGATATTTAAGGACATAAACAGTTAGAGTGTTTGGATAAAACAATTTATCTGGTTAGTTTAGAATAAACGGTGGTTCATCAAACCAAGATAAGCAATCGAAACACACTTGTTAAAGAGAACAAGCAAAGCCTTTGTGTCGATTAGGGCGCAAACAAGTCAAACCAAACTTGAGCTAACCAACGCGATCAATCATCTCAGCTTTTCAAAAATGGCATTATTCTACAAGTTTTTGTATAGTTGACTTGGAGACGGATAGTCTACTGATACAGGTTATATAGAATAAGCCCAAAAGGGTCAATCGATATAAAATATTTACAATAGGTTTATGTTCTACTTACAACCAAACAGTCCAACTCAATAATGTGGCTCCTGCTTCATTTGCATTCTGCTTGATGACCCGAATGTCATTGTCTATCATCACCAAAGTGCAACAATTATTTAATCATCAAATTAACATAAAAAAAATGAAAGAGTCAACTTCTAGACAGTAGAATTCATGTCATGGCTAGAGGTGCTAGATGAGACTTACTGGGCTTGTAGACGACGGAAGAATGGTAGTAGCAAGATCTTCGTTTAACGATACAGGCAGTGGTGGCAGTGGTGGCCCTGGCATATATCTTATGCTGCAAGAATTCTCAAAATATTAGCGGACATCATATTTTGAAGGAAAAAAAGGTCCAAGTTTGACTTTTGAGTGTTAAATGACTTGTCTTTTGACACCAAAGTCGAGAACTATTCTAAATTTATAGAATAACAAATAGATGATCGCATTTGAGTTATAGGAAACTACGCCAGAAACGTTTTGGTGATTGAAAAACTTATAAAGTCAATGTTGGACTTTGTTTAATATAAATAGAGTAGAAGTATTTCACGTACTCATTTAAGATGGCAGTTAAGTTGTTCTTGGCATGGTTAAAAAGGTTGATATTGTCCTGCAGCTGTGAATTAGATGTTATAAAGCAAAATGTTAGATTCCATGTATAGGTTTGATTTAAACACAGTGAGTTCAAAACACTTACTTTGAGTGCAGACATATTAGCTGATATCTGACCAAACACTTGGTTGTTTTGTTCCAAAAGATGCCTTGTGGAGACACTTAATGCTGCATGAATCATATACAGGAAAATTAACATGTCAAAATAGAATCCTCAAGACCCTCTGAGCAAGCATCAATACAATTTCTAACTCTGCAAAATCTATACGAATTAAAAGGGTTATTTGGATCTGGTTGCAATTTTTACTTCTTAATGTTTAGATAGCGTTTCTGCTTTTAATTAGCTGATATCTTTTAGAGTTTTAGGAACACCAAATGCAAACACATTAACTACACGCGGATGGTAGATCTTATCATGTGATTCTTGGCCTTTATAGTTATTCTGATTCTTGGCCTTTATGTAGATTCTGCCCTTAAATTTTGCACATTGGACGGTTTATAGGGACTGTGTATTTACACATTACCCCCTTAAACGAGTTACCAAACACTTGAGCCCCCCAACTTTCTTTTAATATTTTTTACTATATAACAGATCACAATATGAGCTAAACATAAACCTTCCGAGTAGAAATCATGGTAACAAAAACATATAGCTACAAGATACTAACCGTCCATAGGAATAACACCACTCTGGAACCGATTATTTGTGGTAACAGAAAATGGAGCAACACTTGAAGTTGAAATTGACGATATACTTTGCTTTGATGTTGATTCTACCAGATTATCCTGTTGAAACAAGACATCAAGGATGCTGCTTTTGAGGAATTTCAATTGTTTATACCTATAACATGCTATGCCTTAACTTTACACCTCTTTCTATATAGAACTACTGTCAATCTAAGGTAACATCCAATTTTGTCCAGCCTAAAACGACGAAAGTCCCTTATGGCAAGTTTTTGAACAAAAATGTAAGGGTCTCCATGGAATGAAGTTATACGCATACCTTCTTATCTTTAAACTTTCTCCCAAACTTCAGCTCATCTTGTTTTCTTCGTTTACTCTGTCATATTTTTAGTATTAATATATTGAATATATTTTCTGAAGACACTATTGTATATTAACGAACCATATCTATTGCTATTCAATTCACGTATAATTGTACAATGGTACCTTCTCACTTCTCATTGAAAACAAGTTTTGTAATTTTCAACATCTAAGCTTATGAGAACCATTATGTTGGCCAAATCGGTGGGTTGATTAAAGGGTCGGGTTGGGGTAAAAGGTCGTCGTGTTCAGAGAGGCTAAAATGGCACTGAAAAAATCTATTGATATTGAAAATTTGTATAAAGAAGCATGCGGTATCTATTGCGTAATATAGTGCAAAAGTTGTTTGTCCTTGTTAATAATTAAGCTGCCACATTCTCATCTTAATCAAAGAAAGGAAACCAATATATTATACAAGGCTTGTGATAAGCTCACCGTCATCCATTGACACCTCAGGGCAACATCACGAACAGTTTTATCACGCAATGTAGCAGCAATCTTGATATAGCTCATGATTGTCGATTCATTGGCATATCTGCATATAAGAACAAACTAGTAGATAAGCATTCATAGTTGAGACTTAAGAGATCAAGGCAACAAAGAGTGTATGAATGTGAGTATCAGAAGTGTTTGTCATTTTGAATAATCATTTTAGATAACTAGAATTAGACTATCAACTGTACTAAAATACGCTAGAGGAGACAACGTTTGGATGCAGTTGTGTTGTTCTAACTTGTAATAACGTAAGAATTTGTACGATGACCAAAAAAAGACACTTTTGTGAATTAGAAGACATTTCTTGCGAGATGGAAGTAAACATCTCTCGAGTTTTGAGTATCTGGAAGCAATTCTTTATCTGCTTATTTAAGAGTAAATGAGCAGGTTGTTACCAGCTTATTTTCAACGCAGATAAGCACTTTAAAATAAGCAATTCCAAACACCCCTAATATACACACCAGCCAATCATAATTATAAAAAACTTAGACAAAGATACCTACTTAGAAATTCCTTCCTCCAACTTATACTGTTCCTCAACAGACCACTCAACCGCCAAGCCTGCATCATGCTTCAACCCTGCAACCGCATCAGAAGCACACGCTTTCCCAATTTGCGCAAATCCTGAACTACTATTCCCCATACCAGAATTCCCAGAAAACATTATCCCTGAATTACTATTCATCCCATAATAATCCCCCATCATCATCTCACCAGTACTATTTATCGCACTCGACTGAAACGATATCTGCCTATATCCCGAATCCATACTTTATACAACCAACTATCAACACTTTATGCCACAACAATATATTCTAGATAAAAAAAGTATTGATTCTATAAAGGGTGTTCAATTATATAGCGTTATTTTTACCCCTAAAAAGTTAAAACCCTATATTCTCAACACATACACATCTTCAAATAATCACAAATTTATATAAATTCAAACTTATAAACATCAAATTAGCACTAAGAATACCTTTTTGTACAAACCCATATGCAAAAAGCCCTTTTTAACATAACCCACAAAAATCTTGAAATTATATCACTAATTCAACATCAAAATGACAAAATCCCATTGAATGAAGCTGAAAATGAACAAAAAAAAAAAGGGACCATGTACATAAAGATTAATAAAGGTGCAAACTTTATAGCTTATGGGTTAATTAGAATGTAAACTAATGCTAATAATGTGA
Source organism: Artemisia argyi (assembly GCA_030686995.1). Classification (NCBI taxonomy): domain Eukaryota; kingdom Viridiplantae; phylum Streptophyta; class Magnoliopsida; order Asterales; family Asteraceae; genus Artemisia; species Artemisia argyi. The sequence continues at coordinate 5,430 of JARVZY010011296.1, read as the reverse complement.
TATTTTGGTGGTTAAACTTAAAGAATGCAAATTTGCTGAAGTGTTTGTTTATTTAGTGGTGAAGGGTGGGTTATAATAATGAAAAGAATATAAGATGGTGGGATATTGGCCAATGAGAAAACAGAGGATTTAAAGTTGATGTCTGTGTTTGAAGAAGTGTTTTTTAATGAAAAGATTTTGTTTTTTAATGTATGGTTGCTGAGATCTTGGAGTGAGTTATTAGAACAGTGAGAATCCCAATAAACATTTGATGACACACTTGTCATCTTTCCACCATAATACCATATGGACCAAGATGATGATACAAGTACTACTTTTAATTATTCTTTTTATAAGGGTCCGTTTGGTTTATAACCGTGTTTGGAATAGGATTTTGATTTGGATTTGATTTAAGAGTATCCGCATTGCACCAATTCTTTCAATGATTTGATGCATTTATGGCAGTAAATGCAAAGCTATTTTGTTTTAGATACATTTATTAATAATGTTAGTAACCAAAAACTTTTTGCTTCAACCACTTTGCTGGTGCAAAGTCTTTCGTTCAAAGCTTTTGAAAAGTCTTTCGTTACAATGGAAAAAGGTTTTTGAATAGTAAAAAGCTTTAGCAAAACCTCCCCAGATGCTCTAAGATTGACCCGTTTGGTTTGAGGGGATGACATGGGTTTTGAGTAATTATTACATAAAAGTAATGTTTGGTACAAATTGGGGTTAGATTCAAACCCTCCAAAACTACCATATACAAAACCCACCCCACCACCTTACTTTTCTCTCTCTTTCATCTATTTGTGGGCCTATGTCACACAATTCTCTCTTTCTCTCTTTCTCTCTATATATTATTTATTTTTCTTATTTTAAAATTATATTTTTTAATTAAATTTTTCTTTATCTTCATTTAATTTAAATACAGATCCAAATTCAAATCTAAATCTTAGGGCCCGTTTGTTTTAGTGAAATAGAATGAAAGAAATTGAATCATGTTCAAAACAAATGTTTGGTTAACAAAATTATAGGGAATTATAATTAAAATAGTGCATGGATACCAATAGAATGATACCATATTAAATAGGTGGGTACCGTGGGTGTGATATTTTCTTTCTTACAAATGGGTCCTACCACTCACATAACACAACTTGCCACTCAACTTTTCATTAACAAATTTTTATACCAAACATTACTTTTCAAACAATCATATCCATTCTCATTCCACCCATTTATCAAATCTATACCTATTGTGATTCCATCAAACAAACCAAACGGCACCTTATTTTGATGTAAGATTAGGAGAGTGAAATTATATATGTTTTATTAATTTAACAATAAAAATTGATTTAAAAATAAAAGAATGTATATATGTATTAGAAAGAAAGAGTGATATGTTGTAATTTAAATGTGTGAGAGATAAAACCCATCATCCCCTCTACTTTTACTTTTGGTGAGCCTTATTCTCTATTCAAATGCCAAACCCATATAACAAACAACAACTTTAACCATCAATCCCAAATCCAAATCCAAAACCATCCAACCAAACAGGCCCTAAAGTTTTAACAATTTTTTTAACTATTCTTAGGCTAAACACTATTTTGACCACCACGCGTATAAACAACAGGAGAGGCCAACACCACGCGTCATGGATGGTTTTTTGCACTTGTTCAGTAGCGCAAGCCATCTTTGTCTGATATAAAGTGAAGTATTTTATATTTATGGTTTGGTGATGGGTATGATGGTGACTAATGACAATATCACCTAAAAGATGATGAGTTTTGTGGTATGTTTAGCGATGATGTGGCGTTTATATAAAATGATAAAGTTTGGTGACCATAATGCCCTGTCTTATATGTTTGTATGTTGTTTATGAAAAATGAGTTAGTGTTTAATTTATACCGCATGTATTAAGATGTGCTTAGTTTTTAGTAAAATGTTTTGATTTACTGTCAAGACACTTAAAATCTTAATTCAAATCACTACATACACATTTTGGTTAGCGGAAAAGTAGTCGAAAACCGTTACTAGATACTTTGTTTAGACCAAGTGCATTCGAGTAAATACTTACATTCCTTAAATCAACTAAAAACTTGAAAAAAAAAAAGTAAATTAAATAAAAAACTAATTGTTGTTCTTTAGTTGAAACATGCAATTTAAATAAGTTATGCCTCAAATCATGTTTGGTACTCCATATATGTTTTTCCTTATAAATAATGTTATAAATAATGTGTGTGGACTATGGAGTATAAGAATGTCTAAAAGTTTGCAAACCTTATGCAAAAGTTAGAAAGTAGATTTTAAGCTTGGGAATGCTTTGAAATACGTGAGAAGTGTTAGGTTATACATAAGCGTATCAAAAATTTATTTTTCCAAAAAAAAAAATAGTCGTACAAGCTCAAGTAATGTTATAGGTTGTGGGTTGTAGACTCTTAGATCATTCGTAATAGGCCAATGAAGACTTGGTTTTCACCCTATTTCGACGCGTCTAGCTTGTTACACTTCCTCCACATCACGCCTATTGGAAGGAGAAAAAAGTAAGACTCGGTCATGCAGACGACAGAGTCGTGAGAGATTTGCCCCGTGTGTGTAATAAATAATTTTCTTGGGGTATATTTGTTTTTAAGTGTGATATTTTTTTGTGGTAAAGTTGGTTGTCTTATTTGAGCATTAGGTACCCTCTCGTGTCATCATGTGTTGTTGTGGGAAAAGCGTTGTCACACCAGCACGTTTTCAATAACACCAAAACCTATCACACCACCCAAAACGCCCTTCCCTCCTTATTTCATGAGATACTTTCTGGCGCACACATAACTCACTAAAAGTCTGAAAAACAATACAACAAAAAGAAAGGGAAAATACATAATCGCTTGGCTGGTGGGAACAACGTGAGGCACGAAAATGCCGCCCTCGGTGTGTTTGTGGCGCCGTGGAGTTAACGTTTTGGGACAACACCACCTTACAATGTAATGGTACCAAATGCTCTAAAAGTTGGTGGTGAAGTTGGTTGTAGAGAGAGAAAGTTGAGTAGATGTTGAGGTAGCGATGATGAATGCCATCATGAGGCTTCATTGTTACACTTAGGGGCCATTTGTTTCGTTGATAGAAATCACAATCAGTATGAGTTTGATAGTAGTGGTGGACCCTTAAGAATGATAGACTCATACTTAGGTCCCTTGCCTCCTTTAATGTATGGCAAATATAAGGATATGACAGTACTGATTATCATGAAACAAACAACATAAATCATTCTCATAGTCATTCATTTAGTCCCGTAGGTTCAAACCAAACTCACCCTTAATCTTATTATTTATTCTTTTATGTGGTAATATATTTGCTGCTTAAAAAATAAAATAAAATAAATAAATACTTAAGTAATGTCACACACCATTCAAATTGTATAACGTCTAAGTCTCTAAGATTACGTGTACTTTATCTATACTACCTTATAATGTATTTAGGACATTTATATTTAGAAGTCTTAAAATGTTTAAGACCAAAAACATTTCTTTAATAAGAAATATGCATACGCATATAATTAAAAGCCTAAAAATTTAAGTGTCTTTAAAAATTTTAGGTTGTAAGGCCCTTGGCAGTGGTTACGGGGAGGCTCGGTACGGTATCCCCACCGCACGGGAACACCGCCGCCCTCCCCTTCTTACCGTGCAGTAGGGAAGTTTTTCGGGGAAGCTTACCGAACGAATATAAACGTTATGCATTTAATAATTTTAACGTTGGGGTGTTTTAAATGGTACAAACGGCTACTTTTTTGAAGTGTATATATACACATTTTACTTTTCAAATGTGAACACACAACAAAAAAAAAACAATCCGTAGCAACAACAAAAAAAAAAACATACGCTTACACAAAATGGATTCAAGAAAGAATAGAGATCCGAGAAAAAATGTTCGTGGATCAAGAAGTGGATCGAGAGGCGCAATTCGTCCTCGAGTTCAATCACAAACCGGTCACGATGGTTCGTCACAACCCGGTTACCGACCAGAAATGTACCCGCAATCTCCACCATTTTTCTACACCCAACAACCTCTCCCACAACTTCCTACAAACTTTGAACCGTTTGATTATCAATATACACAACAACCCCCACAACAACCCCCACCGCAAAATCCTACTAACTTTAACCCGTATGAGCCACGTTATAACCAACAAAAAAGGCGTAAACGGGTTAGTGAACCATTACCCATTCATGAAGAATATGATGATGACGAATATTATGACAATGTTAATGTTGTACCCGAGACACAACAAATTGAGGAAGAAGAGGAACAAGTCCAAGAGGTGTCGCGGCCTAAAAGTGGAAAAAAAGCCTCAAAAATTTGGACGCCCGATGAGGAAGAGGCGTTAGCTAAGTCTTGGATCAAAGTTTCGGTGGACAAAGTTGTTGGCGACCGCCAAACAAAGATGGGATTTTGGAGGCGAGTTCTAATGCATTTTGAAAGCCTTGTCCCGAGAACCGAACGTACTTATCATATGTTGAACTCGAAATGGACTCCTATGCATCAAATGATCGATGCGTTCAACGGTTACTACATACAAGCGGTATATATATATATTTTTTTTTGTTTCGAGTATATATACTTTTTTTTTGTTCGAATATATAATGCTTGTTTTATATATACATGTTTTTTTTCTTCGAATATATAATGCTTGTTTTATATATACATGTTTTTTTTTCGAATATATAATGCTTGTTTTATGTGTACATGTTTTTTTTTTTTTTTGTTCGAATATATAATGCTTGTTTTATATATACATGTTTTTTTTTTTTTTTTTTTTTTTTTTTGTTCGAATATATAATGCTTGTTTTATATATACATGTTTTTTTTGTAGAATCGTTTGAGAGAATGTGGATTGAACGATCTTCAAGTTTATGAGAGAGCACAACTTGATTTTGAGAAACAATACAACAAAGCTTTCGCGCATACCAAAGCGTGGCACATCCTCAAAGATCAACGAAAGTGGCAAGAACAACCGGTGGTTAATCAGGCTGCGGAATCCACGGGGTCAAGCAAGAAAAGAAAGTCGTCGGAGTCGAGTAGCGCTCAAACGCCAACAAGTGAGACGCCAATAACCGTAGAAAATTTCGACTGTGACTTACCTAACCTCAACGAGAACCCAACTCCATCACGTCCATCGAAAGGCAAAAAAAAGACGATTTCTGAAGATTCAAGCCGAAGCTCGATGCGTGATACTCTTGCAAGTTACACAGCCGAAAAGAGAAGTTTAATGCAGCAACAATTGGAGGTGCAAAAGAAAAAAGACGACGAGTATTTCAAATTTCTTGATGGGGAGGTGATGAATCGTGACATGAGGTTCGTTATGGATCCGCACGACAATATCCCATACGAGGCTTTCAAGCAATTCGTCATCAACAAGAAACGTCAGATTTGTGCACAATACGGGTGGCCATGTAGTTTGTAAGAGTTTAG
>JARVZY010011295.1:0-60000 GCA_030686995.1 Artemisia argyi | reverse complement strand
ATTCGAACCAAAGAAAATAGAACCACAAAACCAAATACAAAACCGAGAAGACCAAGTCCTAAGATGAAACCTTGGCTCTGATACCAATTATAGAATATCAATAATTATAGCATACATGGTTTTGTAATTAGATATAGAATTATAGAAGAGAAATAGTGGTAGAAGAGTTTAGAGAGAGAGAATGTGGGAGGATTTCCTAGAGAGAGAGAGAAAGAGAAAATGAAAGATCAGATTGATGAGAATTGGAAGCTCCAACCCTCTCCACATGTGGAGAGGGGTATTTATAGTTACAACATTACGCCCACTCCCGGGTTGTGGATCAGGCATACAGTGGGTAAAGACCCGTCCTTCTTCCACGGTGTTACTTAAACTAAACTAATATCTAACTAACTAAAATACAAACTACGAGCTATCTTAATGCTATTTCAATAATCAGGTGACCGAGACTTTTATAGGAATATTTGTATTCCTAACATAAGTCTTTCGATTAATTTAAGATTTAAATCATGAAGAATAAAAGAAAAGGAGGTAGCATCTCACGTCAACTTTTTGTAAGAAAAAAAATTAAAAAATCAAACATACCTATAATACGTAGATCATCACTCAACGATTTTTAAACTTTAACGGTTGGTGGCGGTGACGGATCCAGACGAACCATCACAGGCGGCGACGGATCTTGGTACGGCGGCAGTTTATATGATGGTGGTAGGAGGCGGTTACGTGAGAAAGAAAGAGGGTCGGCTTTTCATTTTTTCAATCGACTAATAAGAAGATAAACGGATCTTGTTTTTAGATCGGTTGTTTTTTTTTTTATTCCGATGAGGCTTAGTCATCCAGGTTTTTTTAATTCTTCATGGAAAGATGTAAAATCCCATTTTTTATGTTACTGATGGGGGTTTTGTGTTTTTAGTTGGGGTGTGATCATTATATGGAGGAAAGTTTGAATAAAATCCTATTTTTTATGTAAGCAGTTAATGAGATGGTATAAAATAAAATGCCCTTTTTACCCTTTCTCATTAATGTTCCAGGAAATGAGGTCTCAATTAATCACAAAAATGCCATCTTGCATTAAATTGTTGCACACTCTTCTTTATTGATAGTACAAAAGTGGTTTTCGCAGTTTTTGCAGTTAAAATAGTTCACATTTGAAAGTTACACTATATATATATATATATATATATATATATATATATATATATATATATATATATGTATATTAATAATAAAACGATCACGAGTAAACGTATAATAATATAACGATAATTATTATACTATGCGAATAGTGTAATAAATGTCGGGAGTATTATTATAAATAAATAACTATAAATAATGTCGAGGACTAATACGTCGGGTAAGTAATAATTAAAAACATGACTTTTATAAATTTGAAAAACTTATCGAGTTATACGAGTTGTGGTTACTTAAGTCCAAGTGGACTTTATTATGTGACTTTTGTGTTGTCACGGATATATGACGATTAATATATCTATTTTCTATAACTACGTAACTTATTTAATCGACGGGTTAAATTGAGTTTACTTAGCTATAAAAAATGAGTATATTAATGGGCATCGTATCCCACGACGCCCGTAGGTTGTGGTACGTGTATTAGGATAATAAATTACTAAATATCTCGTGGAATTGGCTAAATTGACGAATTTGGCAAATTGGACGATATATATAGGGAATTTATTGGACTACGAAATTTACCATATAGTATTCTTTGTGCTATGTGATTTAGGTTGGGTATAATCTTGGAACGATATATTACGTAAATAAATATGGGGGATTACCAAATCGACGGATTTGATAAACTTCGATGATTTATTTAAATAATATATTGGGCTAATATTAGACCTATAGATGGTTTATTATTCTTTCGTTGTGGCTTCTTGGTTTGAGTTGTGTCGACCCTCCACCCATATGGATACCAAACGTCAAACTTCAAATTAATATGAAGATAATTCGAGAAATGGATATTTTTGGAAAGTTAAATGGAATACGGTCGGGAATGGGAATATTTGATTTTGAGGAAATGATTCTGAATGAGTTTGATATTGTTAGGAAGTGCCGAGTCTGTAGTTGCCGTTACTTGAGTTTGCTTACGTCTTTCATCTATTGATTTCTTTCGCGGATTTCTGGACTTGAGGTGAGTCATAGCCCCACTTTTACTCTTGAACTTTGTTTTCAATACTTGGGGTGAGAAACGTGCAAATGTTTTATGTGGACTATTATCGCTTTGTTTATTTAAAACTTGCTATGCTCATAGAACTAGGTAGGATTGAGCGAGGCATAGTCCCGAACTAGGTAAGCTATTGATTTGGTTATAGAGCGAGGCCTAGTCCCGAACTAGGTAAGCTATTGATTTGGTTATAGAGCGAGGCCTAGTCCCGAACTAGGTAAGCTATTGGATTGATTATAGGGCGAGGCCTAGACTTGAGCTAGGTAAGCTATTGATTGGATTGATTTGAGCTATAGCGTGCACCTATAGGGTTGATTTGATTTTGGTTGGATTATTTTGGTTGGATGATTGAGGCCTAGTCTAGCTAGCAAGCGCTTTGCGTATATGTCCACTATATTGAATTACGAATTTAAACCAATGATCTCACCAGCGAAAGCTGACTTTTAGCACGTTTTCTCAGGTAATTAAGTGGTGCCCTTTGGATGCTTGGATTGGAGGCTTGGCAATGGCACCCAGTTATGGATCTATTTTCTAAAACTCTGATAAACTATTGTGGACCTATGTTTATTTCTTTTAGGCCTTACTTTGGATAATTCTTGGGATAAATGTAAACTTTAAAACCCGTTTTGGTTGTGTTTTTCTTATGTTTACTTTATCTCGTTCTTTCATGACTTTGAATGGATACCAATCTCCGTAGCACCCCGAAAGCTTGTTGAGTCTTCCGCTGTATCAAATTTTGGGGGTGTTACAGATTGGTATCAGAGCCAAGGTTATAGAGAACTAGGTAAATAGATACCTAAACTATAACCGATTTTTATAGAAAACGATCCTCGACCATTGCCCGCCAGCCTGCCAAGCCGAAGCATCATTGTTATTATTGAGGTATTATGAGATTATTGAGATGATTATTAGATATGGGATTCTTGAGATGATTTGAGGTTTATTGATTTAGTGATATGATGGTGTTTTGAGGAATTATATGGCTTAATTGTTTTACGAATGATTTTAGTAATGCGGTATTTTAAATCTTTCTTGATATATATGATTTGGAATTATATGATGATTTTTGATATGGTATTTTGAGTTCGCGGTTTAGTTGTTTTGAAACACTTACACCTACCCTACGCCGTTGTCACAAATCATAGCCTCCGTTGCACGTGTTGTTATTAAGAATTGTTTTTGCTAGTACGCGTCGCCCCTCGTAGATCACTATGGCCCCTGATGACCCATACGTATTGGTCATGCGTTCGGCCACTACTTTATCGTCTCATTGTCGCCCTAAGTCACCGATTTTATCGCCTCGTGGTTCACCTGCTCAGAGATGACGATTGATGGAGTACCCCTCCGACGAGGAGTATGAAGAGGAGTACGAGGGCAAGCAGAATGATGACCCTCAGGATGAGGAGGAGAAGGATGATCCTCAGGAGGAGGAGATGCCTGATGATGATGGTTCGCCAGCACATTCAGCTCATGCTGAGGAACTCGATTCCCCGATACATCCGATAGAGCCTGTTTCACCTGATCACCCGTTTTTTTTTTATTCACCACCTGGTAGTCCCGTGGCTTCGGACGCGCCATCTGAGATATCTGTTGAGCATGCAGAGTTGGGTGAGACTGGTAGAATGTGGACTCGAATTACTGCACAGGGCGAGAGGATCTCGCAAATGGCTGATTGACTTGAGATGGTTATTGCTGAGTTGAGAGTTTATTTGACTACTGTCGTGGGCAGGACGACAGCGATTAAGGGAGGTATGATGGAGATACATGAGCAGATAGAGAATCTGTAAAGAGGTTTCCTCACGGCTCGCGAGGCAGATCGCAAGCTGTGGCAGAGGAACACAGAGTTAGAGAAGGAGGTTGCAGACTTCAAGAGAGATAGAGATATACACAGTGTTGAGCTGGGATCATTATGGAGAGTTTTGGATTGTTTGAGATCGGAGTTGAGTAGTCTACGCCAGCTTCATGGCTAGATCAATTTAGATTTGTGTTGTTGTTGTGTTGCTTCTTAAGTCAGGGAGTACTTGGTTAGGAGAGCTGGTTATTCTATCTCTTAAGTCATGTTATCCGGATTGTATGTTTGTCTCGTATGGAACGATTAGTATTTATTATGTCTTTTGGTATTTTGGGACGAAGTGTCGATCGCTACTTGTATGGACGATGGTGATCTCGTATGATATTCTACGGTTTTTGGCGTACATGGAGAATTGTGTTCCTATTTATGTGGTTGATATTGTGTTGGTATTATATTAATGGCTGTACGACGAAACCCTGTCAGAGCTACCCGAACTGGTACGACAGTGATGAGTGCTCAAACACTCATCATTTTTGGTCAATCTGAACTGCAAAAACACACAAAAACACTCAGTAATGCATCAAAATACTGAAAATATTTCAAAATTGTGTTTTATATGTTTTAGATGCAAAAAGAGTAAAAACAAATGAAAAACATATAAAGTTTGCAAAATTGGCAGTTTCAGTCCCCCAACTTTCATAAAATGACAAAACTAGTCCCTGGTCATTCAAAATATGGAAAATTATCACCAAAGGTCCTTTTACAATCATAAGTTGTCATATTTTGTCCTTTGGTGAAAAATTGGAAAAGTTTTGAGAATTTACACTTTTGGTCCCTGGAGTTTCAAACTTTGACAGATTTGGTCCCTGGTGAGATATTTTTGGATGAAAAATCATTTTTAGTCCTCGGAAATTTAAAAATGTTCAATATTGGTCCTTGTATAAAAGTTTTCACAGATTGGCAAAAATGACCCCTAAACTTTAGAAAATGACAATTTTGGTCCTCGGGGTTCAAATTTTGGAAAATTGTAATTTTGGTCCTTATAATTTTCAAACTTGTCAATATTGGTCCTCATAATATACTTTGGGAAAGATTGCAATTTCAGCCCCTCACTTTTCATAAATTACAAATATGGTCCTTGTGTTTTTGATATCTACAACCAAATGGACCTTGTTTATTATTAAGCCCAAAATAACAAAACCAAATCCAATCCCACCCTTCACCTACCTGATCCAACATAAACCCCAAAGCCCACCACAACCGGCCCACTCCCAATAATAATAAAACACACCTCGTTGACCCCAGTCAAACACTCACCCCTGATCCACTGTTCATCATCCCCTTTCCCAGGTTTCCCTCCCCCTGCTCCCCTCCAATCTCCCACAAATTACTCACCAACACTCCCCCTTGTCTCCCACATCACCAAACCTCATTTAATACCTCACCTACACCCACTATAATTGCCCAATTGTTATATATAAAAAAAGGCGCGAAAAGCAGTTTTGAATGGTGGAGATCAAATTGGAAGCATCCAACGGTCCAAAGCAAGTGGGAAAGTGAAAGAAACACTCCAGGTCTACAAAAGGAAGAAAAAAATGCAGAAGGAATTATTAGTTTTAGTTTTAGAATAGTAGTAGTGTCGACTTCATGTAAAATTAGGTTTAAAGTTATTTTCATGTTGTAATTTTAGTAAAGGATCTTGTAATTCACATTGCCAGTATAATTTAAGCTTTCCTCAATTTAAATTCCAAGTCTTTCATTGAATTTCAACAAGTTGCCATTTTTCTTATTTAAGAAAACTCATTATAATCTGTGTTGTTCTAAACCTTGTTGTGGATAGTTATTTTAGTTCACTTATGCCATTCACAAGCTTCCATAAGCTCTGAAAGGTTTAAAAATAGTTTTGAGCTTAAAAATCCTAAAGGTCAACAAAAGTCAAACCTAAGACTATGATTGTGGATTAGGTGATTCAGAAGGGAATTGTTGGTTGTGTCTGGTTAAAAAGCTTGTTATTAAGCTCAATTGATCTTGGGGTCACTGACTTGAGGTATACTCACCACATCTCAGCTTAATTTCCATTTTTAGTTTTATAAAAATGCTTTTGTGAATTGCTTCTGTTTGAATACTTTTTAGTTGTTACTTTTTGTTGTTTAAGACTTAATGTAGCATGTTTTAGATCATTGCTTTAGTTTCTCAGCTTTAATAAGCATTTGGTAGTGTAAAACTCAACCCACAGTTAGTATAAGGGGTGTTTGGCTTATGTTTGTTCAGGGTACACCAGGGTGATCTCAGTGGTGTTTGTATTTTCTCTCAGTCACATTAGGTATTGCTAGGACTAATCAAGCATAAAAAGGATAGGTTTAATACAATAAAGTCAAAATCACATCCAAAACCTCATAACTGTCCACTGTTGGATTTTTAGACTTCAATACTCATCATTTTGGTTTAGAACCTGGTAATTTAGCTTATTTTAGACTTATTCCATCTTAATACAACTTATTAATTCAGTTATAGTCATTAGAAATCAACAAAAGTCAAAATATCAAGTTTCTATAAAAAGTCAAAGTTGTGTGTTCTCAGATTTTGCAAAAGTTGCATGATTTTTATAGAATTTTGTGTGTTATTTTAGACCCTGAAATTTCTTGGGTGTATTGTCCCCCAGCTGAACTCTGGATTCCCCCTCTTATTACATTTTTGTGATTTTTATTGTGGGGTCCACACTTGATCAAAGTCACTTGCAGGGCAAGCCTTTGCCCTGAACACAGATAATCAGCCCAACACCCCCACTTTCATGCCTTCTTCTGGCTTACATAGTGGGCCCCAGAGGTTGCTTATTGGCTTTTTGAAAAGCCAATAAGCTCCTCTTCATAGTTCATGGCTTAACTTGGGATTTGAACTTCATTTGATAGGGCTGCAAGGGCCACCAACCTAATCCCCTCTCTGAGTTGTATGTTTGGTTGTTGGAATAGCTTAATCAGCTTATTGGCTTATTCAGGGTACCACTCTAGTTTTTCTAGCTTATTACATGTCCCTTGAGCTTGTTTGATCCAAAATCCACACCTGGTTCTCAGCTCAAAGCTTATTTCAAGCTTATAGCTTAGACAGTTGACCATAGTCAACTGTCCAAGTAATAAGCACTTGTTGTGCTTATTTTTGAGTTCCACAAAGTTTGTTTTTACAAAAGTTTTCCATTTTTAGGTATAAAACAAGTTTCCAAAAGAAAAATCCAGAAAAGCAAAAATTAATTTTAAGTGATAGTTTCTATTTAATTTAATTTTAATTTTAATTTTCATTTTTAAATTTTTGTTAAGCACTTGGTATTTTTATAATTTTCTTAAATTCCTTTTATATTAAAGTATTTATAATAAATTTCTCAGATTTTTATTTTGTCATTTAGTATTTATTAGATTTAATATTAGTTTTATTAATAATTAATTAATAATTAAGTTTTAAATAGCATAATTAGTTTTTATTAAGTAAGACATAGTTTTTATATTTTTCCTAGCTTTTATATGTTATAAAATAATTTTAGGAATTTTTCCATAATTTTATAAGTCATTTTGGTATTATTTGTAATTTAAATCAGTTTAAATAGTTTAATTAAGATAATTAGTTTTTAATTACTAGAAAATCCATAAAAAGACAAAAATATTTATTTTTAATTTTTATACTTTCTTCAAGTTCATTTTAAGTTTTAGAAATTATTTTTGCAAGTTTCTAGTTTAATTTGTAGTGTTTATCATTTTTAGTTTATTTAAATTAGGTTTAATTTACTTTTTAAATAGTTTTAATTAATTAAATAGTATTTAAATATTAAAATAATCATTTTAATAATTTCATTTTCATTTTAAATTTTCTTTTTATTTTAAGTTTGCAAAAGTGTCATTTTCACCCCCTGGATTTAAGTTTTCACGTTTTATTTTGTACGTTCGCGTTATTTAAAACGTGAACGTACGCGTTTTTATATTTTAAACGTTTCTGGTTTTTCCAACTTTCCAGTCTTATTCATATAGCTTGTTTAAGCTATTTCTTTGTAGATTCCCTAGTTTAATCACACACGAACCCCTTTCCTATCCAAATTCACCCGATCACAGATCCGTTTTATAACCATCACACCTCGTCGGGACATAACGACCCGGGGAAACCTTATATTCCGCGGAGCATTGACTCTGAGCTATTTGACTTGGTTGACCATTCCCTGGTCAATTTAGGTTGACCGTTTGGGGCCAATCAAATTTTGGCGCCGCTGCCGGGGAGGTGTGCGCGCTATTCTAAACGGTTTTTTTGATTAGTGATTTTGGAATTCGTTCCATTGTATATTTATCCATCCTTTGTTCATATTTTCTTATTATCAAAACAAAACCGTTCCCGAAAACATTTTAAACTCAGTTTTCAACGAACACAAAAATATTTTCTTTATCATTTGTACAAAATGTTTATCCAAAAATCCAAAAACATTCTCCTTTACCCTCTCACATCTTTGATTCTTCATCCCTACCCCTCCCTAACCTTTTGATTCTTTCTATGTCTCATCCACACCTTCTTGTTTGCCATTGGTGTGATAATCCTTATAATGGTGGCAATTGCCCCGGCTGTGGCATGGTAGAGTCAGGAAACGGGTCTGTCTATAACCAGAATCCATATTCCTACCATGACACGACTGATTCATTCCATCAATTACCACACCATGAGACTCAGCAGTTTTACTGTTGTGAGTACTGTGGTGGTTCACATTACAGTTCTGATTGTCAATCGGAAAACACGCTTGTCTATGAGCAGTTTCTTGATAACAATTATAACTCAAGCACATACAACCCACAGCCACATCAGTTTCACTGTTGTGATTACTGTGGAGGTCCACACTCTAGCTCGGATTGTCAAACAAGGAATCCATTTCCTTGTAACAATTACGACTATTCGTTTTCAGACCCACCTCCACAGTACCAAACGATCCAAACAACTCCTCATGATACTGAGCAAGACCTTTTACTAACGGCTCTTGATATATTAAAAGAACTTAAGGAGGAGTTGGTTACTACATCGTTTCAAGACTCTCGTGAGAAATCTATGGCAGAATTACTTGTTGAGGAACGAGAGGCTAGAAACGAATTGAGTATGGAAGAATTACTTGTCTTAGAACAAGCAGCTATAACACGTGCCAAATTTCATCAAGCTGCTCTTCTTGACTGTGATGATGATAGTGATAACGTCGACACCCTTGATATCCTTCAATTTTATAAGGGTTCGTCAGATTCATCACTTGTGATTCCTCCCATTGTAAATCAGGGAGAAAATAATGAGACGGAGAAATTACTAGCAGAAGATCAAATGAAACTTGTACAATCCATGAATGCTAGCTCCTCTCATCTCCCTCAGTCTGTTGTTATCACACCCGAAGTTCACACTCACTCTCTAAACATGGGGGATGAGCATCTTAGCACTGTTCCTAATAAGGAATCGGACGAATTAATAAAGTCTAGTGTTGAGATCCTTATCCCAATCCCGAGAGAATCACAGAGGACTTTTGATCACATGTGTGGTATTCCTTCTCCCACTGATAATCCAAATGATCAAATTGAGATTGTCTCTGATTCCAATGATGATTGTTTATCTTATGGAGACATTGAGTTTGTTGATGCATCCCTTCCCCACTCTAATGTTGACTTTCTTCTCGAGGAGTTCGCCGATGAACTCACTCACACCAATCCACTTCCATCGGGATGTGATGATTATCTCTTTGATTTCAAAGATGATATGGAGGAAGTCGAAGCATTCCTTGCCAAGATAGTTCAACTTCGTATGAAGTTGATGATAACTATCTTGATTCTGAGGGGGATATTATTTTCCTTGAAAGCTTATTAAATGATGATACATCACTCATTTCCTATCTCAACACCGGGCTCAGTGATTCACCCACTAATGAAAAGTCTTTATCTTATGGAGACATTAGTGATGTTAATGAAATACCTTCTGAGCCCATCATTGATCACATTATCATGACTCCTCCGGAGTATGATATCCTGGGGGGAGATACACTCAATCATGAGAATTTACAAATTCCCATCCACCCTCCCGGGATGTTTTTGAGCTTAACCCTTGAAATTCAAACTCAGGCTAATGAGCCTGCTCTCGAGGTGCCTTCCTCTCTTCTTCACTCCTTCGGGAATGAAGACACTATATTTGACCCCGACATTTTCATTTACCATTATCTTGAGCCGGGATTATATCTCATCGGTGTGGAACTTTCACGTGCTTCATATGTTTGTCCAAACATTTTGAATGAAAGTCCGATGGAGATTACTTCTTCCACATCATGCTTCCCCAAGGACAAATGAATTCGGGGTCGAGTCAAGCTAGCGACTCGGTAAACAAAAACAGTAGCATGCTTATAGGGTTTTCACCCTAAGTGTGGGGGAGTCACCCATGCTATGATTACAAAAGTGAAAAACAAAATGGTGTTTTCCACGCTTAGCTTGTAATGTTGCCCTTTTACGTTCAAAATTTCGGCATAATAGCCGGGACTTTGAATATTGAGGACAATATTCATTCTAAGTGTGTGTGGGGGGGGGGGGGGGGGGGGGTATTTTGCTATTTTAGCGAATTTTATCACATTTTACTATCTTATACCCCCATTTTTGGCCAAAATTTCAAAAATTTTAAAATTTTTTCACTAAAGTTTCAAAATTTTTGTGGTTATCAGTCCGCCTTGTCTAACCGAAAAAAGGGATTGGCTAGTCCAGGAGCAAACGGCTCTTGGTAAAGACATCTCAAATCCGTTTATGGCTTGCAATTTGCCCAAAATTGTATGGTACCTCAACTCGCCATATCCTAAAACGCGAATGAGTTGGCTAGCCCGCAAGATTATGGCTTGTGGTAAAGGCAGTGGAAAATCCATAATTGGTAATCAGCTCACCAAGATGTTGACTATTCCATCAAGAGTTGGCTAGTCCAGAAGCAAACGGCTTTTGGTAAAGACTAATCAAATTCGTTGACAGCTGGTGGTTTGCTCAAAATCACACGGTTATCAGGTGTGCCACAGTTCTTACATCTGGCTACTCCAGAAGTGATGGCTTTTGGTAAAGAGTTTTTCAAATCCATCAAGTTTTCAAAACAGTTTATTGCTAGGGACTAGCAATATTTTAGTGTGGGGGATTGATGAGTGCTCAAACACTCATCATTTTTTGTCAATCTGAACTGCAAAAACATACAAAAACACTCAGTAATGCATCAAAATACTAAAAATATTTCAAAATTGTGTTTTATATGTTTTAGATGCAAAAGGAGTAAAAAAAAAATGAAAAACGTACAAAGTTTGCAAAATTGGCAGTTTCAGTCGCCCAACTTTCATAAAATAACAAAACTAGTCCCTGGTCATTCAAAATATGGAAAATTATCACCAAAGGTCCTTTTACAATCATAAGTTGTCATATTTTGTCCTTTGGTGAAAAATTGGAAAAGTTTTGAGAATTTACACTTTTGGTCCCTGGAGTTTCAAACTTTGACAGATTTGGTCCCTGGTGGGATATTTTTGGATGAAAAATCATTTTTAGTCCTCGGAATTTTAAAAATGTTCAATATTGGTCCTTGGATAAAAGTTTTCACAGATTGGCAAAAATGACCCCTAAACTTTAGAAAATGACAATTTTGGTCCTCGGGGTTCAAATTTTGGAAAATTGTAATTTTGGTCCTTATAATTTTCAAACTTGTCAATATTGGTCCTCATAATATACTTTGGGAAAGATTGCAATTTCAGCCCCTCACTTTTCATAAATTACAAATATGGTCCTTGTGTTTTTGATATCTACAACCAAATGGACCTTGTTTATTATTAAGCCCAAAATAACAAAACCAAATCCAATCCCACCCTTCACCTACCTGATCCAACATAAACCCCAAAGCCCACCACAACTGGCCCACTCCCAATAATAATAAAACACACCTCGTTGACCCCAGTCAAACACTCACCCCCGATCCACTGTTCATCATCCCCTTTCCCAGGTTTCCCTCCCCCTGCTCCCCTCCAATCTCCCACAAATTACTCACCAACACTCCCCCTTGTCTCCCACATCACCAAACCTCATTTAATACCTCACCTACACCCACTATAATTGCCCAATTGTTATATATAAAAAAAAGGCGCGAAAAGCAGTTTTGAATGGTGGAGATCAAATTGGAAGCATCCAACGGTCCAAAGCAAGTGGGAAAGTGAGAGAAACACTCCAGGTCTACAAAAGGAAGAAAAAAATGCAGAAGGAATTATTAGTTTTAGTTTTAGAATAGTAGTAGTGTCGACTTCATGTAAAATTAGGTTTAAAGTTATTTTCATGTTGTAATTTTAGTAAAGGATCTTGTAATTCACATTGCCAGTATAATTTAAGCTTTCCTCAATTTAAATTCCAAGTCTTTCATTGAATTTCAACAAGTTGCCATTTTTCTTATTTAAGAAAACTCATTATAATCTGTGTTGTTCTAAACCTTGTTGTGGATAGTTATTTTAGTTCACTTATGCCATTCACAAGCTTCCATAAGCTCTGAAAGGTTTAAAAATAGTTTTGAGCTTAAAAATCCTAAAGGTCAACAAAAGTCAAACCTAAGCCTATGATTGTGGATTAGGTGATTCAGAAGGGAATTGTTGGTTGTGTCTGGTTAAAAAGCTTGTTATTAAGCTCAATTGATCTTGGGGTCACTGACTTGAGGTATACTCACCACATCTCAGCTTAATTTCCACTTTTAGTTTTATAAAAATGCTTTTGTGAATTGCTTCTATGTGATTACTTTTTAGTTGTTACTTTTTGTTGTTTAAGACTTAATGTAGCATGTTTTAGATCATTGCTTTAGTTTCTCAGCTTTAATAAGCATTTGGTAGTGTAAAACTCAACCCACAGTTAGTATAAGGGGTGTTTGGCTTATGTTTGTTCAGGGTACACCAGGGTGATCTCAGTGGTGTTTGTAGTTTCTCTCAGTCACATTAGGTATTGCTAGGACTAATCAAGCATAAAAAGGATAGGTTTAATACAATAAAGTCAAAATCACATCCAAAACCTCATAACTGTCCACTGTTGGATTTTTAGACTTCAATACTCATCATTTTGGTTTAGAACCTGGTAATTTAGCTTATTTTAGACTTATTCCATCTTAATACAACTTATTAATTCAGTTATAGTCATTAGAAATCAACAAAAGTCAAAATATCAAGTTTCTATAAAAAGTCAAAGTTGTGTGTTCTCAGATTTTGCAAAAGTTGCATGATTTTTATAGAATTTTGTGTGTTATTTTAGACCCTGAAATTTCTTGGGTGTATTGTCCCCCAGCTGAACTCTGGATTTCCCCTCTTATTGCATTTTTGTGATTTTTATTGTGGGGTCCACACTTGATCAAAGTCACTTGCAGGGCAAGCCTTTGCCCTGAACACAGATAATCAGCCCAACACCCCCACTTTCATGCCTTCTTCTGGCTTACATAGTGGGCCCCAGAGGTTGCTTATTGGCTTTTTGAAAAGCCAATAAGCTCCTCTTCATAGTTCATGGCTTAACTTGGGATTTGAACTTCATTTGATAGGGCTGCAAGGGCCACCAACCTAATCCCCTCTCTGAGTTGTATGTTTGGTTGTTGGAATAGCTTAATTAGCTTATTGGCTTATTCAGGGTACCACTCTAGTTTTTCTAGCTTATTACATGTCCCTTGAGCTTGTTTGATCCTAAATCCACACCTGGTTCTCAGCTCAAAGCTTATATCAAGCTTATAGCTTAGACAGTTGACCAAAGTCAACTGTCCAAGTAATAAGCACTTGTTGTGCTTATTTTTGAGTTCCACAAAGTTTGTTTTTACAAAAGTTTTCCATTTTTAGGTATAAAACAAGTTTCCAAAAGAAAAATCCAGAAAATCAAAAATTAATTTTAAGTGATAGTTTCCATTTAATTTTATTTAAATTTTAATTTTCATTTTTAAATTTTTGTTAAGCACTTGGTATTTTTATAATTTTATTAAATTCCTTTTATATTAAAGTATTTATAGTAATTTTCTCAGATTTTTATTTTGTCATTTAGTATTTATTAGATTTAATATTAGTTTTATTAATAATTAATTAATAATTAAGTTTTAAATAGCATAATTAGTTTTTATTAAGTAAGACCTAGTTTTTATATTTTTCCTAGCTTTTATATGTTATAAAATAATTTTATAAATTTTTCCATAATTTTCTAAGTCATTTTGGTATTATTAGTAATTTAAATCAGTTTAAATAGTTTAATTAAGATAATTAGTTTTTAATTACTAGAAAATCCATAAAAAGACAAAAATATTTATTTTTAATTTTTATACTTTCTTCAAGTTCATTTTAAGTTTTAGAAATTATTTTTGCAATTTTCTAGTTTAATTTGTAGTGTTTATCATTTTTAGTTTATTTAAATTAGGTTTAATTTACTTTTTAAATAGTTTTAATTAATTAAATAGTATTTAAATATTAAAATAATCATTTTAATAATTTCATTTTCATTTTAAATTTTCTTTTTATTTTAATTTTTCAAAAGTGTCATTTTCACCCCCTGGGGGTTTTCAGATTTAAGTTTTCACGTTTTATTTTGTACGTTCGTGTTATTTAAAACGTGAACGTACGCGTTTTTATATTTTAAACGTTTCTGGTTTTTCCAACTTTCCAGTCTTATTCATATAGCTTGTTTAAGCTATTTCTTTGTAGATTCCCTAGTTTAATCACACACAAACCCCTTTCCTATCCAAATTCACCCGATCATAGATCCGTTTTATAACCATCACACCTCGTCGGGACATAACGACTCGGGGAAACCCTATATTCCGCGGAGCATTGACTCTGAGCTGTTTGACTTGGTTGACCATTCCCTGGTCAATTTAGGTTGACCGTTTGGGGCCAATCAGACAGCGACTACCCCTGGTCGCCGAGGACGCCGTCCTACTTGAAATATTGAAACCCCTACTCCTGACAACCTGGACACCACCAATCGCAACAACATGAATCAAAATGTTGACGTCCAGGGAGACAATGATCATGTTCCACTTAACGCACCTACTGTGGATCAAGCAATGATCAATCAACTTGTGGAGCAACGAGTTGCTGAGCTACTAGCTGAGTCAAATCATTCCCACAATTCTGCAGGAACATTTCCACCTGTTCGTGCTAATGGATGTAACTACAAGGAGTTTAAAATTTGTGGACCCATTGAGTTTGGTGGAACTGAAGGAGTGGTCTACTTGGTCAGGTGGATAGAGAAAACTGAGTCAGTTTTTAATGTCAGTGGTTGTGCGGAGAATGCGAATGTAAAGTTTGCTTCTTTTACTTTCAAGGATGAAGCTTTAACTTGGTGGAACAATTACCGAAATTCGGTTGGGAGTGATGTGGCTTATGCTATGACTTGGGAGCAATTTAAGTCTTTGCTGATTCAGACTTACTGCCCAAGGAACGAAGTTAAGAAACTGGAGATTGAGTTCTGGAATCATAAGGTGAAAGGTACCGATAAGGCAACTTACAATCGCCGTTATCAAGAGTTAGCCTTACTTTGCCCCGATATGGTTAGGACTGAGACACAAAGGAGTGAGAGGTATACCGATAGGTTGCCGGTAGCTACAAGGAACGATGTGATTTCTGCTAAGCCTGCAAACATTCATGAGGCTATCACTATCGTTCAACAATTGATGGACTCGTTGGTATTGGAAGAAGCTGAGAAGGACAAGAATGGAAAGAGGAAGAGGGATAATCACTCTAAGGGTAATGATCATCGAAACAAGCGACAAACAACTACTAGAGCTTATGCTATGGGAGATGGAGATAAGAAGAACTACAATGGAGATGCACCCAAGTGTAACCGATGTTATAAGAATCATTCTGGACGATGTACTGTGATGTGCAAGAATTGCTCTAAGATGGGACACATAGCTAAGGATTGTAGATCTCGACCACTTGCTATGGTTCAAGCTACTCCTGAAACTATGAGTAAGGCAAATGTCACTTGTTATGGATGTGGAAAGAAGGGACACTATAGGAATGAGTGTAGGGAATCGTGGAACCGAGGAAATCAAGGATCGGGTGGTAATGGGTACAATCATGGAAACCGTGGAGTTGGAGGAAACCGTGGACGACAAGATAATGGGGACCAACGTGTGGAAGCTGGAGCTGCTCATGGAAGAGTGTATGCACTTGGGAACGAGAGAGGAGAAGATCCGAACGTCGTTACTGGTACGTTCCTTCTCAATAATCGTTATGCTTCCATACTATTTGATACTGGTGCCGATAAGAGTTTTGTGTCCACTAAGTTTGCACCCTTACTAGAGAAACCCCCGATGGCCTTAGGAATTGGTTATGATGTAGAGTTAGCTAATGGGAACATAGAGAGGATTAGGACTATTATTCGCGGTTGCACATTAAACTTTCTGAAGCGTCCTTTCAACATAGACCTTCTAGCCGTCACATTAGGAAGTTTTGATGTCATCATTGGTATGGATTGGTTGTCGAAGTATCGTGCTCATATACTTTGCGATGAGAAGATCGTGCGTGTGCCTTACGGCAAGGAGATTCTGAACATACCAGTAGATAGAAAGGATTTGAGAGGCCCATCTAGATTAGCGGTCGTATCTTGCACTAAATTGCCAAAGCTAATGGAAAAAGGATGTTGCATTTTCTAAGCTCAAATTTCTGAGAAAAGAGGGAAGGAGAAGAAGGAAAGGTGCACTGGAGATGTGCCTATAGTTCATGATTTTTCGGATGTGTTTCCCGATGAATTGCCGGGAATTCCGCCTACTAGACAAGTAGAGTTTTAGATTGAGTTGATACCTGGTGCTGCACCTGTAGCACGAGCGCCTTATCGTCTTGCACCGACTGAACTGGAAGAGTTGTCGAAACAACTAGCGGAGTTAGCCGAAAAAGGATTTATAAGACCAAGTTCTTTGCCTTGGGGAGCCCCGGTCTTATTTGTGAAGAAGAAGGATGGATCGTTTCGCATGTGTATTGATTATCGAGAGTTGAACAAGTTAACGGTGAAGAATAGATACCCGTTACCGAGGATCGACGATTTGTTCGATCAGCTTCAAGGATCGAGTGTGTATTCGAAGATCGATTTGAGATCGGGATATCATCAGCTTCGAGTTCGTGAGGAAGATATTCCGAAAACGGCTTTCAGAACCCGTTACGGGCATTACGAGTTTCAGGTGATGCCGTTTGGGTTGACCAACGCACCGGCGGTATTCATGGACCTCATGAATCGGGTGTGTAAGTCTTACTTAGATAAGTTCGTGATTGTGTTCATCGATGACATTCTAATTTATTCGAAGAGTGAGAAGGAGCATGAGGAGCATCTAAGGCTTATCTTAGAATTGCTCAGGAAGGAGAAATTGTATGCCAAGTTTTCTAAATGCAAATTTTGGATTCCGATGGTACAATTTCTGGGTCATGTGATTGATAGACAAGGAGTTCATGTAGATCCTGCTAAGATTGAAGCGATTAAAGATTGGGCTGCACCTACGACCCCAACAGAAGTTCGTCAATTTTTGGGATTAGCCGGTTATTACCGAAGAGTCATTGAGGGATTTTTGAAGATAGCAAAACCGTTGACCAAATTGACTCAAAAGAGTGTTAAATACGAATGGGGAGATAAGGAAGAGGAAGCATTTCAATTACTTAAGGAGATGTTGTGTAGTGCTCCTATCTTAGCGTTACCTGAAGGTAACGAGGACTTTGTCGTCTATTGTGACGCTTCGCATAAAGGTTTGGGAGCTGTATTAATGCAACGAGAGAAAGTGATAGCTTATGCTTCCCGACAGCTCAGGAAGCACGAGAAAAACTACACCACCCATGATTTGGAGTTAGGTGCTGTAGTTTTTTCTTTGAGAATATGAAGACACTATTTGTATGGAACCAAATGTGTTGTATACACGGATCACAAAAGCCTACAACACATCTTGAATCAAAAAGAGCTCAACACGAGACAATGACGTTGGATTGAGTTGCTAAGCGATTATGATTGTGAAATTCGCTACCATCCTGGTAAAGCAAACGTTGTTGCTGATGCTCTTAGTCGAAAGGAGAGAATACCACTGTTACGAGTTAGGTCATTGGGAATGACTATCGTATCGCCATTACCGTCTCAAATATTTGAAGCTCAAATGGAAGCGTTGAAAGCAGGAAATCGACCCTGCTGAGAACATATTTGGGATGGCAGAAAATGAGAAAGGATTTGTTAAGCGTTCCGATGGAGTATTATGTTTTGGAGAGCGAATTTGGGTACCATTGTATGGAGGAATTCGAGAGTTGATTATGCATGAGTCGCATAAGTCAAGATACTCTATTCATCCTGGGTCTGACAAGATGTACCAGGATTTGAAGAAGTTATATTGGTGGCCAAATATGAAGGCAGATATAGCATTGTATGTTAGTAAGTGTTTGACTTGCTCTAAGGTTAAGGCAGAACATCAAAGACCGTCAGGATTATTGAGGCAGCCAGAACTCCCGGTTTGGAAATGGGAGCGGATTACGATGGACTTTATTACCAAATTACCAAAGACAGCTAGCGGTTGTGATGCTATCTGGGTAATTGTGGATCGATTGACTAAGTCTGCTCATTTCCTGGCAATTAGTGAAGATGATAGTGTTGACAAACTTGCGAGGTTGTATGTGAAGGAGATTGTTTCTCGGCATGGAGTTCCGATATCGATTATTTCTGACCGCGACAGCCGCTTTACGTCAGCGTTGTGGCGATCACTTCAAACCGCTTTGGGGACGAGACTTGATATGAGTACTACATATCACCCCCAAACCGATGGTCAAAGTGAGAGAACTATTCAGACTTTGGAGGATATGCTTCGTGCATGCATAATAGACTTTGGTAAAGGCTGGGAGAAATATCTACCCCTTGCGGAGTTCTCCTACAACAATAGCTACCACACAAGTCTTAAAGCTGCACCGTTTGAAGCTTTATATGGTCGTAAATGTCGTTCACCTAATGGTTGGGCAGAAGTTGGAGATAGTCAACTCACTGGCCCTGAACTTATTTTGGAAACTAGTGAGAAAGTAACGCAAATTCGAGATCGATTGCAAGCAGCTAGAGATAGGCAGAAAAGTTACGCCGATCAGAGACGTAAACCCCTAGAATTTCAGGTTGGAGACAAAGTAATGCTTAAAGTCTCGCCTTGGAAGGGTGTGATACGTTTCGGGAAACGTGGGAAACTCAACCCCTGCTACATTGGACCATTTCTCATTTTGGAAAGAATTGGGCCCGTAGCTTATCGGTTGGAATTACCACAGGAATTGAGTAAAGTTCATGATGTGTTTCATGTTAGCAATTTGAAGAAATGTCTTTCGGATGAAACGCCGGTTATACCGATTGAGGATATTCGTGTGGATGAGAGTGTGGAAAACTAGAAGGGGGGGTTGAATAGTTTTACGTCTTTTTAATTTTATTTTGAAAACTTAGTTTAGTTTTAAAACCTTGTTTGCTTTTAAAACTTTGATTCAATCTTATGTGAACTCAAATCTTGAACAATATGAACAAGTATGTCTAAGTATAAACAATAATAATAATGTATGCTAAGTATGTGAAATCAACACATGCATAATATAAACAATTGTAGCTATATACGAGAGATAAGTACGTAATCGTTTATTTTATAATCCTTAGTTGTATTGTGTATGAAAACTATATTTGATCGAAATGATCAATTATATGTATGTAGCCTTTTTAGTTTGATTGTAAAAACTTTATTTTGTGAATAAAACTTTCATTTGATCTTTAAGTAAAATCAATACTAGCACTATATGAGCAACTATATATATACGTCTACGTCTACAAAAGTAATAACGATATAAGCAAGATAATAAGTAAGGTATGGAAAGATCTAACCGCGAGACAAAGGATTTATAGTGGTTCGGCTACAAGGACACCTTCCTTGCCCTACTCCACTCCTCGAGTCACCTACTCGAGAGTTTTCTTCACTATGTCAACAAGCTCCCTTATGGCGGAGAAAACCTTACACACCTTGGCTTACACAAGTTAACGACACTAAGCTAAATGTCGAGTTCTAATCGTAGCTAGAACCAATCTCACACCAAATATCACACCACGTGATCTTCACACCTTAATCACACCTTCACACCTTTTTCAAGACTTCACACCTTATCAATCTTCACACCTTCTTCACAACTACTTCACACCAATCTACTACACACCTATCTTCACAACTACTTCACACCAACTATCTTTACTACAATCTACTAGCCAATCACACTATCTATATTCCTAACACAACTATCTACAATCAAATATTCACAACACACTAAACAAAGATATATGTAAATATTCTTGATGATGCACCAACAACTTGGATGTGGAGGTCACAACAAGTTGTAATACTTCTTGTCTTGGAGGATAGAAGTATTCTTCTCTTGCACTTGAGAGGATGGAAATTAGATCACTTTGAAACAAAGAATATATATACACTTATGATCAAAGGATGAGAGAATAGAGAAATAGATCTAGATCAGAAAGTTTAGAAGTGCAAAAGGTGAGAAAATTCTGTGGGATGAACCAGTATTTATAGGGAGAAAAAATACTGTTCTGGAGCGTGGCCGGTCCCCTTAATAATTAAGGGGGCCGCCTAGGGAATTAAGGGGGCCGCCCCTCCAGAACGTTGGGTTTATTTGTCTTTTTGTGGGGAAGGTTTTTCTGGATTAGATTTGCCATTTTTGGTTGGAAATTTGAATTCATATATTTATAATGAATTAAACATATTCCTTTAATTTCAAAAATGTTTTGTAGAAGATATAAAATGTTTTGTGACATTTTATAAAAAGTCTAGTGTTTAAGAACATTGTTCCTTTGATCATAGAATGCAATAAACACTTTGTTTATTCATACATTAAGTGATTTGGATGTAAAGACAAATGTTAAGCACTAAAAACTTGTTTACGTCATAAGTTTTAGATTAATGAGTTTATGCTTTGTAATTATCAAAACATAGAGACATTGTTAATATGTTAACAATGTTTTTAGACATTATTAATTTATGTCAACAGAGAGTTTGAATTTTGTGGAGGAGCCGATTGAGAAATTGGATAGAGAGATTAAACGACTTAAGAGAAGTCGTATTCCACTCATCAAAGTTCGTTGGAATTCTCGGCATGGACCGGAATTCACGTGGGAACATGAGGATGAGTTTCGAAAGAGATATCCGAAGCTTTTTACTTCGTTCATGGTTTGTTCCGAGTGAAACCCGGGACGGGTTTCTTCTGAGGCTGGGAGGATGTGACAACTGGCAAATTAGGGAGCCATTTTGAAAACCCGCATTACTCTAAAATTTATAATTTTTGAAATATTGGAAAAGTTTATTCGCGATGAATTCGTAAACTTTGAATCGTGGTTTTGAATTTCGTGGTTTCTATGGAATTATTAATTTGATATGGAATATATGTGGTGATTTATTTTTTTGAGATCATTATTTGGCACTACATTGACTCCGGCACTAGGATAACCTAACAAAATTTAATGTTTTGAATTAACGGTTCGACTATATATTTATGTTGGAACGTATCTTGGAATTTTAAATTATTGGGAACGAGTTCGGTTTGAGAATGTTGAAATATTTTTGAAAGGTTTTCGGGTTTGGTCATTTGTGTTAGTTTACCAACCAAATCCCCTACACCCTTATTATTATTGTTACAAAAGAAAAAAAATATATATAAAATAAAAGAGTAAGCTACAAAAATCGTCCTTGTGTTTTCCTGAAAAACATACAACACACCAATACCCTCACTAATATCATCCCTTACATCTCTCTCTCTCTACACTATCTTCAACATCACCAAACCCTAACCACAAGCAGCCGCCGCCCTACTGCCACTCCACCGCCGCTCCATCACCATCACCACCACCACCAATCAACTCCCCAACTCATTTCCTTCTTGATCTACTATCACGCGCGCCCTAAACCTCACTATTTTACCACGTTTGATCACAAAAATCATCACCATCTTTCTTGTTTTTGAAGTTTATCACGTTTTGGTCTTGGAAATCGAAGGTGAGACGAGTTTCAACACGTATTTTAGTGAAAATGGTGACCTAGGGTCACGAATTTAATAATTTCGTTTGGGTAAATGGTTGAAAACATGAAACTCAAGTGGGTTTTTGATTAAATGGATGAAATAATGAGTTTGGTATCCGGGTTGTTGCTTTTTCTTGATGGGTCGAGGCTTCCCCGAGAGCTAATGCTCTCGGCTTGTGCCATTTTTGGACATTCTTGGTCCTTGATGATTATTGGTTGTTGTTGAGGATGTTTGGATTATATTTTTGATTATTGGATGATTTTTTTTGGTTGTTTGAAACATCATGTTGTTGTCGTTTGGATTTTTGGCCGACGACCCAAGTGGTCCGTTTGGTTAGTTTGGCTCGAATAGAGCAAGCCGAGACCCTAGAGGTCTTGGGTGGGACCCACATGTATTGTGGTGTAGCATTGGCCCGGGTTTGACTTGGTAAGTCGACCCGTATGTATGGTAATTATTTGGTTGAGGTTTATATTTGTTGGGTAATATTGTTAGTTGGTTTTATTATTATCGTTTCATTTATATTTGAGCTTGAAGTGGAAGTGTTTGGACTTGTGATATTGGTTTTGGAGTTGTGTTGGCGAAGTGTATTTGGGGACCGATTGTGAGACGGTCGAATTAGATTGACGGAGATAGGTTAGTTGGGTGCCGTAGTGGGACCCTATTGTTGTAGCACGTGAATTGAGATTGATTTGGACGGAGTTGGTTTATTTATTATGACTTGGTTATTATTATTTGTGGACTTGGACTATGAGCCGAGAGTGATGACTCGGACATGTGACCAAATTCTTATGACTCGATAAATATTCAAAATCAAACATTAATAACAATACTCGTAATAATATTATTGATAATATAATCGTTTATATACGTATATAGACGTGATAAACGTATATATATATATATATATATATATATATATATATATATATATATATATATATATATATATATATATATATATATATATATATATATTAATAATAAAACGATCACGAGTAAATGTATAATAATATAACGATAATTATTATACTATGCGAATAGTGCAATAAATGTCGGGAGTATTATTATAAATAAATAACTATAAATAATGTCGAGGACTAATACGTCGGGTAAGTAATAATTAAAAACATGACTTTTATAAATTTGAAAAACTTATCGAGTTATACGAGTTGTGGTTACTTAAGTCCAAGTGGACTTTATTATGTGACTTTTGTGTTGTCACGGATATATGACGATTAATATATCCATTTTCTATAACTACGTAACTTATTTAATCGACGGGTTAAATTGAGTTTACTTAGCTATATAAAATGAGTATATTAATGGGCATCGTATCCCACGACGCCCATAGGTTGTGGTACGTGTATTAGGATAATAAATTACTAAATATCTCGTGGAATTGGCTAAATTGACGAATTTGGCAAATTGGACGATATATATAGGGAATTTATTGGACTACGATATTTACCATATAGTATTCTTTGTGCTATGTGATTTAGGTTGGGTATAATCTTGGAATGATATATTACGTAAATAAATATGGGGGATTACCAAATCGACGGATTTGATAAACTTCGATGATTTATTTAAATAATATATTGGGCTAATATTAGACCTATAGATGGTTTATTATTCTTTCGTTGTGGCTTCTTGGTTTGAGTTGTGTCGACCCTCCACCCATATGGATACCAAACGTCAAACTTCAAATTAATAAGAAGATAATTCGAGAAATGGATATTTTTGGAAAGTTAAATGGAATACGTTCGGGAATGGGAATATTTGATTTTGAGGAAATGATTCTGAACGAGTTTGATATTGTTAGGAAGTGCCAAGTCTGTAGTTGCCGTTACTTGAGTTTGCTTACGTCTTTCATCTATTGATTTCTTTCACGGATTTCTGGACTTGAGGTGAGTCATAGCCCCACTTTTACTCTTGAACTTTGTTTTCAATACTTGGGGTGAGAAACGTGCAAATGTTTTATGTGGACTATTATCGCTTTGTTTATTTAAAACTTGCTATGCTCATAGAACTAGGTAGGATTGAGCGAGGCCTAGTCCCGAACTAGGTAAGCTATTGATTTGGTTATAGAGCGAGGTGTAAGCTATTGATTTGGTTATAGAGCGAGGCCTAGTCCCGAACTAGGTAAGCTATTGGATTGATTATAGGGCGAGGCCTAGACTTGAGCTAGGTAAGCTATTGATTGGATTGATTTGAGCTATAGCGTGCACCTATAGGGTTGATTTGATTTTGGTTGGATTATTTTGGTTGGATGATTGAGGCCTAGTCTAGCTAGCAAGCGCTTTGCGTATATGTCCACTGTATTGAATTATGAATTTAAACCTATGATCTCACCAGCGAAAGCTGACTTTTAGCACGTTTTCTCAGGTAATTAAGTGATGCCCTTTGGATGCTTGGATTGGAGGCTTGGCAATGGCACCCGGTTATGGATCTATTTTCTAAAACTCTGATAAACTATTGTGGACCTATGTTTATTTCTTTTGGGCCTTACTTTGGATAATTCTTGGGATAAATGTAAACTTTAAAACCCGTTTTGGTTGTGTTTTTCTTATGTTTACTTTATCTCGTTCTTTCATGACTTTGAATGGATACCAATCCCCGTAGCACCCCGAAAGCTTGTTGAGTCTTCCGCTGTATCAAATTTTGGGGGTGTTACAGTTTGAATGGCTAGGGATAGTCTGAAAACAACCACGGAAATACCGGTTAGCCCACGTACATTAGAGAAAAAAAAGACTAGACTTTCCCCAATAGCCTAAATAGTTATCTCGCCATCGCTTATCTATTTTTAGCTGAGAGACCAACATATATGAACTTATTAACATCACATGATTGAAAACAGCATCATGTTGTCCTATTTTACACATCATAGCATTGTTTGATTACTAATTACTCCTAAAATTGATAAACTAGATTTTAAAAGTATTTTCCTTTAGTTGGTAAACATAAATTGCATGTTCTTATGTTTAATTTAAAAGAAATCATAAAATTATACTTGTTTCAGGGTTGAAAATGACGAAGTAAACACATGATGGGTGAAATTGTGAATTCAAATTGGAAAGCAGAGTTTGATTAGGTAAGTAATTAGCCAAAAATAATTTGTATACAAACCCTAAACTAATTAAGATGAACCGAGATAATGAATGCCATAGTTTCAAAGGCCACAAATTGAATGTAAAATCGATGCTATTTGACAAAATTAGTCATTGTAAATAGTTTTTTAATATGTTGATTGTCGAGAGTGTTAATAATATATGGGTCCGTTTGGTTGGTGGGTTTATACGAGCGGTTTCGATGTGAGTCCAAAAAGTTATTGTTTGGTTGAGTGTTTGCCTTTTCAAAACCCTTTCAAATCCCAACCGACTAGCTAGGTTTACACAAAACTTGTAGGAACCTCTATATATCCTTTCACATTCTTTTCTCTTTTACTATCTAAATAACATTTTTTATTTAAAATTTATTATAAAATATATTTAAATAAATATATTTTCTTTCTCCTAAACTTACCAAATCAAAATCCTATATCAAATCCAAATCCTAATCCAACCTCGTTTATAAACCAAACGAACCCACATTTTGGAGGGTGTTCAGGATTGGTTATTAGAATTGGTACTATTTTAATATTTTGGTATGGTATTTGATAATTAGCAAGAAGAGAAACATGTTACACAATAGGTTTTAGGAGTTGAAATAGGGTAAACGGATTTTACGTTATTTGAAAAACACAATTTTGATTATACAAGAAAACTTAGAGATTTATATTCACGTAATGATATAATCTATTTTTTTTAAAAAGTATTGGAGAAGAACTCGTTCATATTAAACAAACAAAAGGCAATATTATGATTCCAGTAATCAATAAACGAAAAATAAGTGATCGAATTAAACAAATGAATGAAAAAAGGATAGAAGTAAAATAGCTTATATACATAACTTCACTATACAAGTAATATTAAAAAGTAAATTCATGGGATGTAACACGCTTATTGAGCTAGAACTAAGAGATGATAGAATTATTAGTAAAGAAGAAAGTATTATTGCTCGAGGCAAATGAAACTTAGCCGAAGTAAAAATAAAGTTGAAAAGATAAAATTTTAGACAAAAGTATTATTATTATTACGAATTTTCAAGAACTCTTTCACACTAATATATCAAATAAATTATGCTCTTAACAATTCGCACCATAGTATTTTTTTTTTTTTAAAAACCAATGATAGAGTTTACATTGATAAACTTTTTGAAACATTATTTAGTTTTGAAACATCAAATTTATTTTATAAAAATAGATATATTGATGGAAATAGAAAATCAACATCTAACATACCGTTAGTATGGATACCACAAGTTGAAAACCCGATTTCAGTAACTGGAGAAGAATCCTTTCAAATTCTTTGACATAGGAGATCGATAATGTATGATTCAAGAACACCCGAATGCTTTTTGATGAGTTTAAAAGTGTTGCCATCGAGACTAGGAGCTTCATCACCATTGCAATTTCAAGCCGGCTCTTTATTTCTTAAGAAGTGAAAGGTTATCAAGAAGGTAATAATTATCTTCAACTGAAAGTTGTTTGAAGATATTGCTAGTAAAGGCAGGTCTTAAACAGTTCAGTTCCTTAAATTTTGATTTGAATAAATTAAATATACGATTCTTACAAAAAGGAAATGAGCCGTTTGCCTATTTCTTGAATTCTTGTATATTGTTGACCCACATCGCTCAATAGTGTAAAACATAAGGTTTATTTAATCGTAAGGAAAGATAAGACCTCAAAAAACTATGGTTGAGAGTTACTCATTGTATCTATCTAGTCCTCACATGGTGTTCTAATTTTTTTTTTTTTTTTTTTTTTTTTTTTTTTTTTTAATTGTAAAAACGTGATTATACAATTTTTGTTATTAATAGTGGTAGCACAATAATTCTTATTTCTTCATAATCTCAAGAAAAACATTTTTATTTTATTTTTTTAAATCTATGTAATAAGAATTAAATGTCTAAGTTTATTGTGAAATTTATTTATCAATATGTGAGTCAGCAAAACTTCATTTATCTGAGGATGGTTTTTGGACTCTTATTAGCGTTTAGGGTGTGGTATTTGGGAAACGCAAAATATACACACATTTTCTTCTTTTCCTGCGGGACCACCGCACCTACTATTCGGCAAAGTACAATTTTTTTGCACACGGGATTTGAGTCCCGAGAGAGAAAGTGATTTCATAAGAGATAGAAACTACTTTAAAAGAGAGAGAAAGAATATTTTATAATGTTGTTAGTAGGTATTTGTGTTTTAAAGATATTTTTAAATGATAAAAAAAATAATAATATAAGAGAAAGAAGGTGCTGGAATAGTTGAAGGGAATATTTTAGAGAGAGAAATAGCTGATGTAGAGCTGATGTGGCGAGGGAATCCTATATAACACCCTCTACCCTTATTACTGGTCCTTGTGGTTAGAAAATATGGATTCAGTCCATTTTTCATTTTATATCAGATCCGCTCCCTGTGGTTTTAAAATGTCTCGGATTCAGTCTATTTTGACATGAAATGACCAAAATACCCCAACCTAAAAATTAAATAACTTGTTGAAGGTAGGGGTATTTTGGTCATTTCACATACCTTGTTAGACAAATTGGACTGAATCTGAGACATTTTAAAACCACAGGGACCTGATCTGATAAAAAAATAAAAAATGGACCAAATTGGTTAATTTCTAACAAACCACAGGGACCATTTATGTAGTTAACCATAACTTTATAAACCAATCTCAAAAGTCAAAACAATAGATTCAAGAAAAGTCAACCTCAAATATCTCATTTTCTGTTTAGCAAATTACAGAGCAGGTTCTTCAAAGACGCTAGTTTCATGATCTGATGAACGCTATATCCATGTCACACAGATGGTTATGCCGGATGACTGTGTAACTTATCCGCAAAAAAACTACGTACTATTCGTCACCAAGATCTGCCTATGTTAAAATAAAACGAGGGTAAGTTGGGTACATCATTTTTTATCTAGTATGTTGACTGCCATCTCGTAATTTAATGAAGTGCTATAATAATTTGGAATTATATTGAAACGAGGGTGTTGGGGACTGCCTTTTTGCTTATCTGTGTGAAAAGGCATTCCGTTTAGGTGGTCGGAATTTTATGGCCGAAAGTAATGGTGGTGTTAGGGTCTTAGGTAGTGTGTGGAGGTGGTGGTGGTTTTGAGGTTGAAGAAGGTTGATTTTCTATTTGTATTTTTCTAAAAACACATGAGTATAAAAATAACACATAAGCATAACACATGGGTATAAAAACAAAATAAAAACGCAAAATAAGCAAAAGTTACCGGTTTAGGCGGTAGCAGGTCGTGATATTTCTGACTTTTACACAAAACAAGTTTCAATACCAACATGAGAACATTTCCCACCATGTTTCTAACATGTGTAAAAGTTGAAAAGTTCGTTTCTAGACTTAACCCTATAAGAATAGATACATACAGGATTTTTACATGACCTTAATACATTACATGACATTTGCACATACCAAAAAAAAATTGTAAGAAAAATATAAGTATACGGATGGTGATTGTTTAATGCTTAGCACTATCTGCGGGACATGATGCTCACAAGAGTCTGGTTTTCATAAAAGGAGCCAACATCCTAGTCTTCTGTGGACGACGAAAGAGTCATCAGTGCGTCCACAACAGATCTCATGCTTGGACGCAGTTGTGGATTCTCATGTGTGCAAGCTTTTGCAAGCTGAGCCATCTGCAAACAAGTTCAAAGATTATATCATCCATACGAGTATGTCTACATGGGTGGCAACTGGCAAATTGAACACTTGGGTATTGGATAACTTTTTTGTGTGGGTCCAAAGTGACAAACAGTTCACCATGGACCTGACATCCCCATAAGAACAATTCTTATTCATTTTTTTATGAGTTATCAACTTAAGGTGCTAATGACAATTACAGGTATTTATGATTACAGATGACTTCAAGCCGTTTGACCTGCTCATGTTTCCTTTCTAAGTTTGACCCATTTAACCATCAGAGGGAAGAAAAAAAATCAAGTCATTAGTGCCAATGGGTTAACATTGCCAAATAACTGAAATTGATTCATTGCGTAAATGGACTTGTATATTCTGCCCGCCAGTTTGCTATAAATGAAATTGTTGGAATTATATCAAGATGTCCTCTTAAATGACATTTCCAAACAGACAAGATTTACCTTTCGAACTGAATCCAGAGGATAGTTATCCCCCATCCTAGGATCAATAATTTTAATCAGGTCGTCTTTTGGGTCTGGCTGACTAAGGACTTCCTCGAACTGCAGTTCATCAAACATTGAGCTTGTTAGTTGCTATTAAATAAGCTAACCATTAGCATCTTTTGAAAAGTATGTGTATAATCAGTTAAAAACGACGTGTGCAATTTTCTTACCAAGGCAACTAGGCCCTTCGATTCAGTAACAGAGCCATTTGCTTTGACTATGGCTTCCTTTGCTGAAATAAGCTCATAAAGTACAACCCCAAATGCATACACATCTACCTTTGGAGAAACATCACCATATTGTGCGTACCTGCAATGGAAATATTTGGGAACTTCTTCAATCACCAGAATCTCACAAATAGGCCTAACAAATGATCCAGTTTGATCTACGTGTCCAGGTGGAGGTGGCAAATTGAGCACGTCAGGGGGTAGGGTAATGTTTGTGCATGTATGGCGTCAAACAGGTCAGGTTGGGTTGGCCCAGAACACTTATGTTTCCTATTTTTTTGAACTTATAACAAATCTTATACAGTATTATCAACAACCATAGGTTTTATGCTTGAAAAGATTTTTGTCCACTTTCGAACTGTTTGACTCATTTGGCCTGTTACCTTTAAGGCTAATTTTGTATTTTACTTGTTTGATCAGTTAGATTAATAGTAATAGTAATAGTAATAGTAATAGTAATAATAATAATAATAATAATAATAATAATAATAATAATAATAATAATAATAATAAAATAAAGAAACCCGAATCGACCCATTGATAAGTAAACGGGTCAAAATTGCCATCTATGACTATGATGTAGAATCCACATACAACTATTAGCCTTTTAGTATAATAAAATGATTAACCATCTGCTAGCCGAGTGAATGTTCATAAAGAAGGAGGATTTACTCTGGTGGCATATATCCGAATGTACCCACAAGACATGTGGGCAAAGATGTACTTCCTACTTTAGTCAGCTTTGATAAACCAAAGTTCGCAACCTAACAAGAAACATGTGGCCAATAAATTAAAACCAACATAGGACCACAACAGCCCACTAAATAGCAACAATTAGAACATGTGATGACATATATATTTGCAAACCTTTCCATGAAAGTTCTTGTCGATCAAAATATTTGCTGATTTAATATCACGATGTATATACACAGGAACAGTATGTTCATGGATATACTCAAGACCCCTCGCGGAATCAAGAGCGATTTGCACTCGGGTAGACCATGGTAGAGGGTCCCTTGCTGAAAGAACAATCAGAACATATAACTTTATGTGTTCCAGTGCATTCACTATTTCACAATATTACAAAAAAATCATTGTGTTCTACTTTATTACCTGATCCATGTAAATGTTGACTCAAATTCCCATTTTCAATGAACTCGAATACCAGGAAAAGGGAACCCTCGACACAATATCCTATCAAACGCACCTGCATGTCAAAACATAATATTTCAATATCATTTTGAAGTCAAAGACACCATATATCAACTCAAAATCTCACACGTATTGCTATAACTGCAATGATTTTTGACATATCTCATGTTTCTAATGATTAACCCACGGATGAATGCAACATTTTTAGTTCTGCTTCAAAAGAAGAATCAAGATGAACACAACCTCTTATTTTCTCTAAAACAAAATAATATCAAACACCTCTTACCAGGTTCAGGTGATGAACATGCGTTAAGACTTTCAATTCGGCAAGAAACTCTCTAGAAGCTTGCATATCCATCTTCTTGATAGCAGCTTTCTGCAGAAGTTTGACGAATTAGACAAGAAATATAAAAAGATGCCACAAACATAAAATGAGTAGAGGTGAATTTCATCCAATATACTTATGAATGGGTTAATTAAGGGTTCTCTAACAGATTCAACATGTTATATAGAAAGAATTAGCTAAAAAGAAACGGGTTGAATGGGTCGTAAGTTGCTACTAACATGTATTTTGTATACAAGCTCCCATAACATTTAAATAATTCACAATCATATTTTGACAAAGTTTATAAAGAAAATGGACACAAGTGTTTATGTTAACCCAACCTGCCCGACCAGCTACCTTTAAAATCACGTTATGATACTAGCACATAGGTGCAGCTTTTGACATATATAAACATCAGATGATGCATGGTAAAAAGATGAAACGCGGAACCATATGCATACGTTTATAAGTATTTCTGCTTGTGTTATAGACATTGTTGACATTGGTATCTATACTGAATGGATTTCTAAATACCCTTCTCTTTCACAAGTTCAAAGAGTCCCTATTGATGATAGTAGAAGAGATGAGATCTGGAGGGATGGAAAGGGATAGGAAAGAAAATTCAATGTGAAGCAGGCTTATAAAGATTTGCAAGGAGAAGTTGATAATGTTAGTTGGAGCATACTTTTTTGGTTATCCCAAAATATTCCAAAACATGCATTTGTTTTGTGGATGGCTATCCAAAATAAACTGATTACTCAAGACAAGATTAGGAGTTGGGGTACTTATGATATGATGATATGCCCTCTATGTTGATCTGATATGGACTCCCATCAGCGCTTCTTTTTTATGAGTAAAATATGCAGAGCAGTTTTGGATAAAAGCCAAGCAGAGAATGGGTCTAAAATGTGCAGTTATGGAATGGAATGATCTAGTAAGATGTCTGACTGAAACGTATATTGAAAATTCTATCTGCAGTGTTATTAGAAGACTTGGATTGGCTGCAAGTGTATATCTCATATGGCAAGAAAGAAACTGGAGATTGTTCAAGGGTCAAAAAAGGAGTCCAGAAGAACTGTATGATCAGTTTTATGAAACTATAAGAATGAGGTTGTTAAGCTTAAAAATAAAGCCCACAAAAGCAGTTAATCAAGTTAAACAAGAATGGAATGTAAAAATGGACTTAATTGGCAATGTAACAGTTCTTGCCAAAAATTAAAGTATTGGGGTGTTTGGATTAAAATAATGTATAGCAGATGGCTAGTATCTAGAGGTTACCTTTCTGAACATGCTTTTCTTATTCCCTGAACATGAGGATGGTATCTGTGTTCCTGGTATGGGTGAGTGTTGGGATGTTAGGTGTGCTTCTTAAGGTAGTTTCCTCCTAGGTTGCTCAATATGGTTTTATGCAGAATAATGATTTTAATGGTCTGCAAATTTCAATGGTTTATCCATTTCCTCAACTCCCGCAAACACAAAATGCAGGTTGAGGATGTTTAGCTAATTCAAATAGATAACCTTGTAAGCTTGGTATACTTGTTTGCTTATTTCATTATGGTCCCTTTGTGTCATTTTGAATAAGTGGACAAATGTATCATAAAGTAGGTTTCCTATTTGGAAGGGTAAATGAGCTAGGTGGATAGTGCATGCTATATAGAATAGAGAAGTGTGAAAGATGAACCTTCTTGGTCTATATAATGCACTGTCATTGGAGGTTAGGTTGGATTCACACAGTTGTGATCTATCTGCTGGATGAGGCCTGATGTTTGTTTAGATTCATGTTATGCTAGTGAGGTGGTTGGTTTAATGTAATCTAAGCAAGTGATCAGGAAATGTAATCTTTGCAGAAGTATCTATATTGTGGTTAGGTATGAATTGCTATAGCCTTCATGATGAAGCCTGGTAAGAGATATTATATGTCATTGTGGATGATGGTTGAATGATGTATGGTGGTCTTTTACCCAGGAAATGTAGTCATGAGGCTATGGTAGGTGATTAAAGGTGAACATTGGATGTATTGGTTCTGCTTTGGAATGCAACATTGGAATGTATGGTTCTTCAGAAGTATAGTTTCAGTTTGGAGTTCTAAGCATGTTGTATCAGATATGTGGTAGTATAGTTTTGTCTTTGCAGTATAGCTTTTAGCAGATGTATCATGGTATGGGCATGTCCAACCATCTTCTTTTTATTGTTGTAATTTTGTTGATTAATATATGTTCACCTTTTTCAAAAAAAAAAAAAAAAAAAAAAAAAAAAAAAAAAAAGGGAGAAGAAGATATAAATGGGCAGATTGAACCGTATAGAAGTCACCAGTGGCGAAGCTTGGATTTTTCGAGTGGGGGGTCGGGATCTAAAATTTTTTTTTCCTAACACTATGGGGGGTCGAAACCGAATTAAATTGGGGGGGGGCGAAACCGAAAATACCGAAATTTTTCTACACGAAAACTATATACCCCTACATCGCAAAAAAAATTTCGGGGGGTCGGCCGCCCCCCCCCCCCCCCCCCCCCCCTATGAAGCTGCGCCACTGGAAGTCACATAATTATAGCAGCAGAAAACTCAAAAAACCCTAGTTCCACACCTCTCCTCTGAGCTCTGCATAGTAGTACACAGCACCAAAACCACCTTGGTCGATCTTATTAGCAAGGCTGAAGTCATCAGTAGCTGTTGAAAGTTCTTCATATGAGAACACAACAGATTTGTCAACCGTTATACCTGTAAGGCCAGGAGAAGCACCAACAGGAAGTCCACTAGACTCAGAACCTCCAACAGAAGTACCATTCGGACCTAAGTTTGCCACAGAAGTGAAGTCAATAAGTTAATACACAATTATCAATAAAAATGAACAAATTAAGAATGTATTATTCGGATGTGCTTTTCCTGTTCAGGTTACCGGGGGAGGGGGTAGCCTTTTGACTCACATATACGCAGCCTCCCCGGGACCGTTTCCGGCCCTTCCCTGGCCACCCCCAAATGTACACACCTAGTGATGTTTGAACCCTTGACCTCTTGTTTGAAGGCCAAG
Organism: Artemisia argyi; assembly: GCA_030686995.1. Lineage (NCBI taxonomy): Eukaryota > Viridiplantae > Streptophyta > Magnoliopsida > Asterales > Asteraceae > Artemisia > Artemisia argyi. Next base: position 25,971 of record JARVZY010011295.1, on the reverse strand, counting down.
GACCTTACCACTAGGCCATTTGGTGGTGGTTAGATGTATCTATACTACATTATAATGCATTTGGGACTATTCTATAATTAGAAAGGCTTAAAATTCAGACTTTTTCTTGCTTATTATGGAAAGATTTCAAAATTAATTTGTTAGGAAGCAAGTTCGTTATGAAGTTTGTTAGGAAGCAGTTGGTTGTTCAAACTAAAATTATTTGGCATAACCATCTCTAATATCTCTACTTTTAAAGCATGAAGACAACTAAATGTGTAACCAAATAACGCAAAATATAAACACACGGTACCCGCCGCCGCATTGCGCGGGTACCGTTCTAGTATTAATATAATGTGTAATAAAACCACCTCACCTGAATGCACTCTATATATTTGATTCCGCTTTCTATGTTAATCATTGAACTTACTTTTCAGATGCAGTCGTTTCAATACATATAAAAAAAGTTCTGTTGAATGAAACGAATTACTAAAGAGGACTTAAAACTTCAAACGCAGTAAAACGAACTGACTACTATGCGCTAACAAGTCTATCGAATTCCTTATTGAAACGTACTAATCTAAACTCTTTATGGAAGATAGTAAAATGGCATTGGTTTACATCCATGGACAACTTCCTTTTTAAAAGAAACTGAAAGGTATTCTAAATTTAGCTTTTTCTAAGAGGAAGTGGAGTAACGGTATAAATGAGAATGCTTCAAAAGTCCAGTTGTTTCTGTTACTAACTGAAATGTAAACCAACCCAAATTTCAATGGCACTTATGCAATTAACTTATATAATATATACAGATCACCTATAAATCAAATTCCAAATTAAGAGACAGAGAACTTTTTTACGAAAGGAATGCAACTCATTGCCTTTGGTCTCGGTCAATACTGGATTAAAGTTTAAAACTTATACTTGTTAATACCTATGTAAACCAACCCAAATTTCAATGGCACTTACGCAATTAACTTATATAATATATATAGATCACCTATAAATCAAATTCCAAATTAAGAGATAGAGAACTTTTTTACGAAAGGAATGCAACTCGTTGCCTTTGGTCTCGGTCAATACTGGATTAAAGTTTAAAACTTATACTTGTTAATACCTGAACCAGCCTGCATAAGTTGAACTTGTGCATTCTTCAATAACGACGCACTTGCCTCAGCGTTCTTCTTTTTGTAATATCCATAGTATACGCATCCTGCAACTAAGAGCACCAAGGCTACTACTCCCACAACTATTCCACCGATGGCTGCGCCTGATAATCCTGGTTAATTAAAAGCAGATGACAACTTTTAGCTCACATTTATATACAAGAAAATATGGAATAAGGCCATTCTGCACGAATTTAAAGTGAAGGCTAGGTCACCTTTGCTGCAACAAATATCAGAAAACCGCTTGTTAGAAGAATGATATCAGTCGCCTTTTTCAGCAGATAACATGCCATTTTATGAAAATTCAAGAGAATATACCTGCTTTCTATGGACCGATAATTTCCATTTTCATCTGCCAAAACAACAAATCTTTAGAATACATCCACTTTCATGTGATCACTAACATTAAAGTGGAAAACAAGCCACACAGCTAGAGACAAGTTATTCAATCACTTTTCTTCCGAATAAGTACGTACATCTTTTGTATCTTTAAGATGCAAAATTAGAAAGAACAAGACCTATCATCTCGTTTGTTATTGCTTATCTATTTAGTTTCTGTAAGCATTTTGTTGTAATATAAAACGGTGTTATGATAATTATTGGCCTTAAAAATCACTTGTTCCTTTTTCATACACAATGAAAAATATTAAAAACTAAAAATAAATATAAAAAAGATACTATGGAGTATTGTTTATAAGCTTCATAACGTGAACCTTGTCAATGTCAAAGGAAAAAATGTGCGTTTTTTATTCATAACCCAATCTTGATAACAAAAGCATCAAAATCAATTCTATGATATATAACTAATTTACAAAGTCTATGAAACCATATGAAAGGATGAGGGTTTTCTTGTTTAAGTTACCCGTGGAGGGTGAGTCTTTTGACTTAGATGTACGCGGCCTAACCATCGTATCCCCGCAACTGTTCCCGAAAAGTCGAATAAAACAAAAGGTTTCCAAAACAAGACCTAAAAAACTAATGCCCTGTTATTCTAACTGCTAATCACTTTATCGAATAGAACATCTAAAAGACGAAAAACAGGGAAACTAAGAACTGCTACAAAGCAATTTGACGGTTTATATAATCATCTCAGGATCCTTCTAAGTAACATCTAAGTGACACTAACCCATCCTTACCATTTTACGCATTCATAAATTTTATCCAATCATCATCATCAAATAACACAATAACATATTATCACATAATATCAAGCCAAAAATAAGAATATACATAACATAAGCAACAAAACTATGAATAAACTACAAAGTTCCATATGAGCTACGAGAAAAAGATGCATAAAAACATTAATTTCATTAATTAAGTGCCGTAAAACTTTTACCATAAAACCCATCAAGCAATTTTAGCCATTCATTTTTTTATCAAAATAAAAAAAAAATAAACTTCCACCCTTTTATTAAAACTTAAATATCTCTCAAACCGTAAATCGTCAAGCTACAAAAAAAAAATACCGTCGCGACGAGAATTAAATTATATTTCTATAGACGTACATTGTTATATACTTTCGACGAACTTTTTTTTTCAAATTTTCCGACCAAAAAAATCATATATGATTTGTAAAAATCATATATGATTCGTTAAAATCAAATCATATATGATTCTTACGAATCATATATGATTTTTAAAAATCATATACGATTCTTTACGAATCATATATGATTTTTAAAAATCATATATGATTCGTAAGAATCATATATGATTTGATTTTAACGAATCATATATGATTTTTTTTGGTGAATTTTTTTTTAAAAAAAAAGTTCGTCGAAAGTATATAACAATGCATATATATAGAAAGATGATTTAATTCTCGTCGCGATGGTATTTTTTTGTAGCTTGACGATTTACCGTTTGCAAGATATTTTGTTTTAAAAAAAATGTGGAAAATAAAAATGGGTGACTATGATTGGTTCAGTGGTTCTATGACGAGATGTATATTGATCTCATCTCATACTAACCTTGTACCGGAATATAAACCAATCCACTCCCCGCACTAAAATCAGCATTCAGATTATAACTCCTGATCAAATCCGAACTTAAATTTGCTGCAGACGAAACCGAATCCAAACTCTCCCCAGGCCTTAATGGATACGTCGAAAACAAACCATACTCCTTTGAAATATCCTTATCCCCACACGAACAATTCACAGTCACATTAATCTTAGCAGCATCCGGAATACTATTCGGTTCATAAATATTAAACCTCTCAATCCATTCCGCCGTAGTTAAATTCGCGTACCACCTATTCGCAATCACATCATATGTGTCCTGCGACTTAAAATCATAACTAAACACATGTCCTAAAAACTCGCCGTTTATACAATCACACGAAAACGGAAGATTTATCCGTACAAACGACTGCAAACTATACTGGTTAGGTATTGATGGATTATAGCGTAAAATACGAGGAATATCCGTATTCACATAACTCGAAATTCTCGTAAGGTCATCTCCTATCTCGACGTAATACGAACCGTACGCTAAATCACATCCTTTATCACATCTAGATCGTACAATCGGAACTAATAAACACAAACAGATTAACAACAATAATTTTGTACTGTTCATGTGAAATTGCACCAAATGAAGGTCAACAACACAGATAGTAGTAATTTGAGTTCAGGAATTGAGTGATAGTGAAAATGATTTGAATTAATAATAATTAAATACTATGAAGAATGTGTGAAGAAGAATATATGTGAGACTAGTTATGATTGTTGACTGAGATTATTTTAAGCGTGTTATTTGACTTGTTATTCTAGTTGACTTTTGCCGCCATTCAAAGAATTTTCTTTTTTCTTATTTTTACTTTTCATTTGAATTGTTTAGTTGCAAAGGATATTCGTTTCTAGTGGTTATCAATTATTTAGGGTTATTTTTCATATATATCCTTCCGAAAATGCATAATTGCATATATATCCAAAGTATGAACAAAAATTATTGTACTGTGTGTATCAAAAACTTGTACAAAGGATATATATGCAATTATTTCACTTTGGAAGGGATATATATGCAATTCTGTCATTATTTATTTTTAAGTTATGATGTGATGATTAAAAGTGCTTATTAAAGTGTAGCTAAGGCTGGGCACATAGGGCCGTAAAATTTCGGTCGAGCGTCTTTGACGACCAATTTGCAAATCGGTCGAGGCCACTGTGATGGTTGGTCGAAATATCGGTCGAGCCATGTCAAAACACTCAATCGGTTGTAAATACGACCGACTATGAAACCACAAAAAGCTTCCACATTACCGTTTGTAAATTAAATGCCCACATCAAAATAACCGTTTGAAAGTTTAATGCCTACAAAAGAACAAACAAATTGACCGTTTGAGGAAAAAAAAAAAAAAAAAACTTTTTTTTTCAAAATCTTTACCACTTTTCATCATATAAATACTCACATCTAACCTACTTTTCAAACACAAAATTTCAAACAAGATTTAATCAAATACTCATCAATATTCGCAATGTCAAAGAAAAACAAAAAGACGATCCCGACTACCCCAAAATGCACCGGACATGAATTTCTCTCTGTGACAACTGGCAAATTAGGGAGCCATTTTGAAAACCTGCATTACTTTAAAATTTATGATTTTTGGAATATTGAAAAAGTTTATTCGTGATGAGATTTGTAAACGTTGGAATGTGATTTTAAACCGTACGTTATTTATGGAATTTGAATCTGAATTATTGATTTGGTATGGAATTTTCATGGTGATTTATTTTTGATATGATTATTTGGCACTACATTGACTCCGGCACTAGGATAACCTAACAAAATTTAATATTTTGAATTTACGATTTGGGTATATATTTATAGAACGTATCTTGGAATTTTAATTATTGGGAACGAGTTTGGTTTGAGAATGTTGAGATATTTTGAAAGGTTTTCGGGTTTGGTCATTGTGTTTACTTAACTGGCCATCTAATCCCCACACCATTACTATTAGTATTATTATTATTGTTATTTTAAAAGAAAGAAAAGAAAGTAAAAAGAAAAAGAGCAAGATATAAAAATCGTCCTTGTGGTTTGGTCCCTGGTATCACACACAAACAAATACACCATCTCTTTCATCTTCATCTCTATCTCTACCCTATTCCAACCCTAGCCGCCATCTATTTTTTCCGGCCACCACAGCCGCGTCACCACCGGTCCTCTCACCACACCGCCACCATAAAACAAATCCCCATCATCTCTTCTCTTAGATCCACCGGTGCACGCGCTAATTTACTAGTTTATTTGAAGATTTCTTGTTCTTTTCTTGTGAAATTGAAGGTAAGACGAGTCACAAATGTGGCGACTCGTATTTTTATTTAAAAACGTGGCTAATGAGCCACGGGGTCGAATATTTGGGCGAGTTTCTATATAAAAACGAAAGGTATATACGGGTTTTAGAATAAAACGTGAGTTTAAACAAGTTTGGTATCCGGGTTTTCATGTTCTTGTGGGTGTCGAGACTCGGCTGGTGTTACCTTGTGAAGTTATGTGATTTCTGGATTATTTTGACCTCGGGGTGTTGTTAGCGAGGGTATTTGGTGATATATTATAAGGTCTTGTTTTATTTTTGGTTGTGAATCTGGTATTATTATTGTTGGTTGTGGTACCGAGACCCATGAGGTCCGTTTGGTTTTGTTTGATGGCTTGATATGGACCAGCCGTGACCCAAGAGGTCTCTTGGCTGTGTCAGCTTGGGTTAATTCTTCTTTGATGATATACTTGGTTAAAATTTGATGGTAATTGTTGAGAGGTTATTAATATCTGTTGTTGTTATCATTAGTTGTTGTTGTTGTTTTGTTTTGTTAACCGAAGGAAAAGAAGTGGCCGAGACCTCGTGGTCTCGACAAATGAATTGATTTATTTTGTGGAGTTGTGTTGACGAGGAACTATGGGGACCGATTGTGAGACGGTCATTGAGAATGACGGAGATAGGTTAGTCGGGTGCCGTAGTTGGACCCTAATGTTGTAGCACGTGGATTTGGGATTGATTTGGACGGAGTTGGTTTATTTATTTATGACTTGGTTATATTACTTGTGGACTTGGACTATGAGCCGAGAGTAATGACTCGGACATGTGACCAAATTCTTATGACTCGATAAATATTTGAAATCAAACATTAAAAATAATACTCGTAATAATATTATTGATAATATAATCGTTTATATACGTATATAGACGTGATAAACGTATATATCTCTACATTATATATAACAGGAGGCATTTGAAGGATATGTCCAGTCATTGTCCAGTCATTGCCCAGTCAATGCCCAGTAATTCAATTTCAGCCATGTCATCAGCCATGTCATCACATGTAAGCAATTTTTATAATTTATTTTGTACAAGTCATCACAATTATGCCATGTGGCAGAATTTCTTTGTAATTTATTTTTTTTTTAAATACGTATTTAAGCAATGTTTTTAGGGACTAAAATTCGGTATTAATTAAATCCAAAAATTTATCATTTACAAGATTCGAACCTAGGTATGTTAGGCCACACACAAGGGCTTCAACCAATGGAGCTAGCCAGAAGTTGTGATAGAGAATTCAAAATCAAAATGTAATGTCTTAATCACTCCACATTATTTACACCATTTGACTAAATAAAACCCTAGAATATAAATCCAATATTTATCTTCTCTATTACGGTTTGTTACAAACACAGAATAAAGCTACGCATGTTTTCTTTCCCTCAAAACCCTAATGATGATGAAACTTTGTTACTGTGTATGCATATGTTGGTTTCTTTGCAGGTTTTTGCATGTTAGAGGTCTTCTTTGGAGGTTAATCATCTTCTTTGAATACATGTGGTTGTAATGAATCTTAAAACAATGATTTCTTGGTGAGTTTTATTTAGTTTCAATGATTTGTGATTGGTTTCTTTATGTTTTATTTTGAATGCGCTAAGTAGTCTAAAAGTACCAACCACAACCTCTCCTTTTTCATTAAAAAGTATGAGTTCTGGCGAGTAGGTATGTCACTAGAGATTGTGTTTAAAGCCTATATTGACAATTCATATCACAAACTATATTGTGTTTTGACATGGAGCCTGATTTGTATCATTAACTGGCGTAGAATTATTCACCGACATGCACAACTAAAAAGGCAATATAATTGGGACACCTGAAAGAGTTGCATAGAGCCATAAAATTATGTGAACCTGTTTTAGTAAAATACGTATTCGTATGTCACTTAGAGTCTTCCCTTTTGACTATTCCTTGAGAAATACTCATGAAGAACAGGTAAAATTCCTTTTTGCATGTCACCTGTTTTAATATTTTTTTATTGAAGTAAATGTTACTGTCTTTGCTTTGTGACAGAAAATAATGGAATCCAAATTTTCTCATTTGTTAAAAGTTGCTGAAAAGACTCCTGGTATCAATGATTCCTATGATGAGAGTATAACACTAAGGTAATTGCAACTCACCTGATCATGAGAATGTATACGTGCTTTCTTGGTTATAGTGGATGCTAAAATTGACTTTGGTTGTTTCGTTTTGTAGTTCCCAATGTTTGAATGATTTAGGTGATGAAACAAGGTGTTTCTTTTTTTGTGGATAGGCAAAGCCGCGGTTCTTATGGAACAATTATATGTTGTAAGTGTTTTTAGATAACAATGTTTGTTTTTTCAGTAAAATTTTACTTTTAGAACGTATGAGTTGCTGACTTATTAAGTTTTTTAATCACCTATGAATTTCTAAATGCAGCGAGCTACTTAACAAGAGTTGCTGACAAAGTTTGCGTATGGACGTGAATGACACCACTTTTCAAACCAATATACCACTTTTCTTTCCGAGACTTTTCACGTGTAATGACACCACTTTTTTTTCCCTGACTAACCCTGATCTATGTTGGGAGCTCGATCAGCTAAAAGGCACATACATTTTGCAAGGTATATATCTGAATTAACCTTTGAAATCGCCTGTGAATATTGATATGTATCAATCTTGATGTTTATTTGACACGCATGATGATACTATGATCGAATGTAAATATGAGTGGTGGTTTCCTTAATGAGATAGAAAAGAAGGAATCTTTACATCTCAACTTTAAGGTTGTTAATACAGCTTGCAATCCTCGCCTTGCGTCGCCTTTTGACAAGGGCAAAAGTGACCATGAAACACCGTCTTCAGTTGCATGTTGGGCGTCGCTTGGTATGCCAGCCAGTGATAATTATATCATTTGCATCATGCCTGACTATCTACAGGTACGTCAATGACATTACTGGATTCATCCACGGGTGCAACCTTTGGGGCAAAGAACTTAGATTTCTCTCAGGTGTCATTTTAGATATTGCAGAATCTTTGGCGAACCATGAACTGAACAATCCAGTTACTAATCAGGCGAGTGCACAGCCTACTGCAGCTCAAATGTCGATAACATCTGAAGTGATAAGTTCAGAAGGTAGCGATAGTGAGTGTAGTCAGTTGTTTAAGTACTATTGGAATAATAATGTTTATCATACTCATATTGATGTACTACTATCTTCTTATTTACATTTTCCCCCTTTCTTTGCAGCAACCAAAACGACAACTAATCGATCGTATTCACATTCAAGAACCAATCGTTTGTCTCAGACGCGGGAAAGTATGCTTACCTTTGGCCTCTTCAACTTGAATAATAGAAGCAGCAGACCCATGAGTATGAAACTGATTTCTTTAATCTTTTGTTTGTTTTCGGTTTAGCTCAATTGCGGTCTGCAAACTTATATTCTGATGGTACGGGCAACCCGATGATCAGCACATCTCAACATGGTTAGTTGCACTTGCATTTGATGATTATGAACCAAGTAAACATGGTTTCCTCAAATAATAAAAAAAACATGCCTTTTTAGAGTAAATTGCAAAAATTGTCATCCATTTGTTTTTGAAAAGAAATACTGAATTTTTAATGTTTAGTGTCCTTATAATCTCAATCTTGTCACACCTCTTCACAAGAGTTATTATGTCACATGTTAAAGAAGTTTCATGATATGTTGGCATCAAACCTTAACTCAACTACCTTTATATATGTACCAGGTCTGTCATTGCCCTCCAATAAGTATTGCACATGCTGAAAATGAGCAGTTTATTTACGATATAACCTCAAAGGTGAAGACCAAGTTTCTTGGCAACTCACTTGATATATATCCTCTTGGAAGGTAAATTTGTAATTACTTATACTTTTCCAAAAGATACTTGATTTGTACAATGTGTATATTATGCTGATCTTTAAAGTTTTTCTAAAATGTTTGGTGCAGAATACGTTTGGAGCTTAATAAGAGAGATGGAGTAATCCTTGAGTTGACTCCAACACCCACAAAAGTCAATAATTTAATCTTTGGAAGGACATGGGTTGATAATCCTGGAGAGATGGTTTTGACCAACTTGAATGACATTCATATATTTTCAACCATGTGGTTGGTTTGGGTATGTACTTCCGACATTTATATATTTACTTTGAATGACATTCGAGTACTTTAATGTACAAGTCCAGAACATGCGTAGATAGGGGCTGAATTTGGTTTGCTATTTGTTTTTTGGCTGCAGATACAGTACCCGGGAACGACCTCCGAACCCCACGTGCGTATATATGGAGAGCCTGCACTTTACTTTCGGGTACACCTCCTTTTGTTGTCAATTACCATTGTGGCTTTCATCGTTAACATGTGTGAATGAAGGTTTCTTGACGAAGTTCACTCACAATCGTTTATAGGTGTGAATGAAGGTGGCGCGACAATAACTCATTGAATGAGTTATTGATTTTCATCCTTTTGTTATAGCTGCATATACGATACTCTAAGAGGCAATGTCTTTTTTCAACTTATTATAAGAATGTCGTAATATCAAATAATTAACAATAATGTCTAAAATGATCTTTTCATCCCTATATACCCAGTTAAGGTAAGAATCAAAATACAGTTCATTTGGGCAAAGGGCTCAGGATCAGATGATTAACCAGTCATTCAATCAGTGGTTCGCAGGAATTAGTTCCAATGGTTAGAAGTTAATCAATAAATACATTTCATTAAATTTAGCTTAATTAAACAAAAGGTTAAGCCACGAGGCCTATTACTTCCTATGGTTAGAAGTTAGAACTTAGAAGTATCTGCTATTAGTTCCTATGTTTTGAAAAAATTGTAATTTCTTTTGTTTTAGGTGTCGTCGTCTATTGCTATGTATAGCAAAGTGGTATCAAGGGTGGTCCACACCATTAAGAGTTTTGGGTTTAAGTCCCTTTTTCGACATGTGTGTGAGTATTTGCCATTCAAAAAAATTATATGTTTGTTCACGACTTCTGTTTACTATGCTCTTAGTTTTGCTTATCTTAGAATGCTAACTGATTACTTATTGTAGTCTTTTAAAAAATATTGATACCAGTATACAGATAAATATATTGTGCATTTAGAAGCAATCAGATGATTTGATGCTTCTCGGGCTATTTTTAAGTAGATAAGAAACCTATGATTTGCAATCCAAACACTCCTTTATCTATATTAACCTTGGAACACTAAAACTGGCCCATATACTTCAAAGAAACACATAATCATCATCTTAGATAAACAACAACATACATGCATCACTCAGTTATATTCTACAAAATCAGTACACTAAGTTTACACATAGATGTCAACCGAACCACATAGAAATCGATACCTTTACTGATTTTGTCTGAGGATTTGAATAGGTGTCAAGACTATAGTCTTAGATTGCACCTACTTATGCATATGTTTGATAAGTTTTGGATCAGTCCCGTCTATGATAAACATTGATTACGTCTGATGAGTTTCTGGACTTTGTGACGAAACTCTTTTTATTTGTGTTTCATCTTTGAATATATGTTGGAAGTTGAATTTAACATGTTACTTTTATTTGATAGTTTATTGAGGAAGCTGATCGAAGTTTACACAATGCAATCATGATTGTGAGGAGGGCCATGAAGAATTCCACGGTGGTCGCTGGTGGTGGTGCAATAGATGTGTGTTTATCTTTACTTTTTAGGAAATGGTAAAATTATTTATTATTAAAAAAGGAATTAAATACTATCAACAATTAGTAGTTGAAATACATCAGATTAATAGATTCCTTTAATGTTTTTGTATGTGATATTTGAGACAGCACATGCATATGTGTGTTTAGTGCAGCTACGAATATGATGTACTCTTAAGATGTCCTTATTACTTCTCCTAATTTTTATGGTTCCTTTTAGGGGAGGCTTCAAATCACAGGTAATTTTTTATGTACATGTCAGATAAGCTGATATCTGCATTGTTTTGGACTGTGTTTGGGCAACTCTATTAAAGCGTTGCAAGTAGGCTGAGACTGAAGAATTGAAAAAACTGGAACATGTTGAGGTTTGCCCCAAAGCTATGGATTTAACACAATCTATTGCCAAGAGAATTAGCAGTGATGGTGGCGGGGCACTTATAATTGATAATGGCTTAGACGGGATAGCCTCCGATAGTCTTCAGGTATGTCACTTCTTCTATAACGAGGCTAGATAATATGCGCCGAACATGCTGGTATGCTTTTTTAAGCCGTGATTATTAAAAGATGACAAAATCAAAGGGTGGGCAGTGGGGTGTGAAAAAAATGTCTAGATTGTGTTGGTCTGATCAGCAAATAATCTGTCCTTCCTTTTTTAATATAATATATAATTAGTTAATACTTAATATTGTCACCATGAGACTATATTGAAAACAAAATTTAGAGGTTCATAAACATATGAGTATGCATAGGGTTGACTTCTATCTATTTGACGCCCTTTGTGATAAATCTGCCATGTGATGTGCAGAACAGTTGGTTAATGATTGCAGTTCTTGAGTTATTGTTTTTCTTCATATACACATTTCTTGACCCAACTTAATATGAAATATTTCTGTTTTTTTCATACTTAGATTGTTGCTTTCTGTCCTTAAGCATTCATGTCTCGCATGGCGTCAGTCACATATCTCTTGGATTCCTTTTTTGCAGGCAATTCAAAAGCAAAAGTTTGTTGATATGCTGGATGATCCAGGTTCTACTGATCTAAGTGTGTTTGTTGACTTTCCTGTAATCAGGCACTCTGCTGAGGAAATATTAGGTCCGTGTTGCTTTTAGTGGTAGTGTATTCTTGCATTTTAAAATATTCAGTGGAAAGTGGAAATTTCAAATGATTTGCAGAAGAAGTGTCTGTGTACGGTCCCATCACTTAGTCACAATTTCTTGGTAATCTTGGTATAAATTTTCATGTGGAAGCGTTGCTAGAGAACTGCACAGAGGAGCAAGCTGAGTCTCTGCAAACAGGGTACTGGCGGTTGGTGGGGGATGGTGAAGCCCCATTTTGGGAAGGCCCGAATGAACAGAAACCCATAGGGATGAACAGAAGGTAACAACAGTTTTAAATTCATAAATTTATGCTATTTCACAAGTATATAAGCCGTTACAAGAGTCAAGGAGCAATTAAAGATTGTAGGTTTCATTTTCCTTACCAAGGTACACTCGCCAGTCACCACTCTTGATTCATATCTATACTCTATAGTTTACGAAACTCGGTAACCGATGTTTTCATGCTTACCGCTTTTAATATGAACATAAAGTGATACAGGTATTCAGCACATAAAAACAAAAAAATCAGCTTTAAAAACAAAAAAATTCAGCTTTAATTTATGATCAGATATAATAGTGAGGTTGTTAAGTAACTTTCTGATTGATTTGTAGATAGAAGCTTGAGTACCGTTGAAACTTTAGTTTGTGCTGCAGCATGTGGTATCATACACTCGATACTTGGTTGTCAACCGCTTCTGAGATTAGGAGTTACAGAACCTACTCCACTAGAATCAAAATCTTTAGTTGAACAAAAAAGGGTCATCGTCCGGTGGCAGCACATGTCAAGGGGTGGATATAAGACCAAGTATGGAGTCCACCACTTAGTTGGATCATCAACTTGCAGGTCCACAATACTTGATTGAAACTACCACACCATGAGTATATTGATGTTGAAACTTGAACTTGAACGTTTAATTTGATGATCTATTACCACTTGATATGCATATAATGAAATTAACCAGTCAAAGTTTGATTATTGACTGAAACTTAATTATTGATGATGAATGGTGGAGGTCTTCAAAATGTAGAGGCAATTTTTACAGCTTATGTATTGCATTAGCAGCATCCGACAGATATTACCAGGTTTCATGAGAAGGAATCATTCATAATTGGGATTACAAATTTTATCTATTGATTGCCGTTTGATATTCTTTGATATGCATTATCCAGTCAAGAACACCTCTATCTATTTGTGCAAAAAATCATTGGTAGACGTGAGACTCAGTGAGGCAACTAGAGTGAGAGCTCGAAGCTATACGGGAGGAATGAAACACCACCTCAGTATTGCAATATCTCTAATTGGCGACCCAAAGTTAGTCATCTTAGATGAACTGGTGAAGAGAATTGGAATTTTTAATTTCTGTTAACGTCTAATAAAGCTGGAACAATGTTCAGGTCGGTTCAGTTTATGAGTCAAAATAGTTAATATTGTTGTATAGGTCGGGGTGGGTCCGAAACACCTCTAATTTTTCAAACAAACTTGAGTCTTTATAAATAGTTAATGTGCCAAATATGATTCTAGACTTTGTATTTTTTTCAATAATAATCTTGACTTCTGAATATAATATTTTCATTAACACTTATAGGTGTGTTCAAATAGAGCTTAGTATGTCTATTGCAATTATAAAAGGGTTTTTATGCATGTATACTGCTCTTTTTAGGTGTGTTCAAATATGGTGCAAAACTAAACTTTTAAGGGGTATTTTGGGCTGCTGCAAACTGCAGTTTTTAAGAGGTGTTTGTGTATGTATAATGTTGTTTTTAGGGTGTTTGGGTGTGATGAAAAAACTGCACTTTAAAGGGTGTTTGGGCTGCTGTAAAATGCACTTTTAAAGGGGCTTTTGGGTATGGATGTTGTTGTATTTAGGGTGTTTGAATATGATGTTAAACCAAAAAATTTAAGGGGTGTTTGGGTATGGCTGCTGTAACTTTTATGGGCGTTTGAGTCTGTTAGAAAACAACAATTTTAGAGGGTGCTTTGGGTTTGTAGTTTCTTTAAATGACAATAATTGCTAAATTTGAATTTTTTACAAGTTTTTCTTCCACTTTATTTATGTGGTTCCCATTTCTTTATGGGTCAATTAGAGCTTAGTATGATGAGGATTACCATCTATGATACAATGTGCGTTCCTCATGAAAATATGCTAGATTTTGTGGTCACTGTTTTGCCTCACTTATGTGTCTATCTTTGTTTGTACATGTTGCCAATTCGATTGTTGACATTAAGAACAAAAATTCATACTACGTCTTTTTGGATTATTGAATTCATTGTCATATTATTCGTCTTTTTGAATTATTGCAATCATTGTCATTGATATATATTTGCATCTATTCACTATTTTCGTTAGATTTTGTTCATATCTAGGCTATGAATATGAAGTAAAAACAACTTTTTAAACGCATAATGAAGAAACGATATAAATCATCTAAAGTTACTTTTTTAGCTCATTTGGTTCAAACAATTACGCGAAATAAATGAATAATAATTATTATGCACAATATAATTTTGCGGAATTAGTAACATACTATGGTAATACATAATTAAAATTTTGTGTCAAAACCCCGTGCACGTAGTATGTTTTAAAATGTAATTTTACTACCTTCTTTTGCCATAAAAAAATATTCGAATGATATAGTCGTAGATATTAATTTAATTAAGATATTTAATGCTTCTATTTTATGCCCCTTGGATATACGAATATCCAATGGGCATAATAACATGACTTTGACCCCATTATTGATGCCTCATTCCGTGAATATCATCATTTTCAAATAGATCGGATGAGGCATATGAATATAGTCGTAGATATTAATTTAATTAAGATACTTAATGCTTCTATTTTATGCCCCTTGGATATATGAATATCCAAGAGGCATAATAACATGACTTTGACCCAATATTAATGCCTCATTCCGGGAATATCCTCATCAGGTCAAAGATATTCTGTCAATTTAGTAATACTTAACTTATAAATGTAAAAGATCACTAACATCCATACATGACTAAATTAAAATGTAAATTACAAGTTATGCCCGCCCATCGGGCGGGCTTAGAAAGCTAGTATATATATATATATATATATATATATATATATATATATATATATATATATATATATATATATATATATATATATATATATATGCGTATATTAATAATAAAATGATCACGAGTAAACGTTATAATAATATAACGATAATTATTATACTATGCGAATAGTGCAATAAATGTCGGGAGTATTATTATAAATAAATAACTATAAATAATGTCGAGAACTAATACGTCGGGTAAGTAATAATTTAACACACGACTTTTTATAAATTTAGAAAAACTTATCGAGTTATACGAGTTGTGGTTACTTAAGTCCAAGTGGGCTTTACTATGTGACTTTTGTGTTGTCACGGATATATGACGATTAATATGCCCATTTTCTATAACTACGTAACTTATTTAATCGACGGGTTAAATTGAATTAGTTATAAAAAATGAGTATATTAATGGGCATCGTATCCTACGACGCCCATAGGTTGTGGTACGTGTATTAGGATAATAAATTACTATATATCTCGTGGAATTTGGCTAAATTGACAAATTTGGCAAATTGGACGATATATATAGGGAATTTATTGGACTACGATATTTACCACATAGTATTCTTTGTGCTATGTGATTTATGTTGGGTATAATCTTGGAACGATATATTACGTAAATAAATATGGGGATTACCAAATCGACGGATTTGATAAACTTCGATGATTTATTTAAATAATATATTGGGCTAATATTAGACCTATAGATGGTTTATTATTTCTTTCGTTGTGACTTCTTGGTTTGAGTTGTGTCGACCCTCCACCCATATGGATACCAAACGTCAAACTTCAAATTAATATGAAGATAATTCGAGAAACGGATATTTTTGGAAAGTTAAATGGAATACGTTCGGGAATGGGAATATTTGATTTTGAGGAAATGATTTCTGAACGAGTTTGATATTGTTAGGAAGTGTCGAGTCTGTAGTTGCCGTTACTTGAGTTTGCTTACGTCTTTCATCTATCGATTTCTTTTGAGGATTTTCTGGACTTGAGGTGAGTCATAGCCCCACTTTTTACTCTTGAACTTTGTTTTCAATACTTGGGGTGAGAAACGTGCAAATATTTTATGTGGACTATTATCGCTTTATTTATTGTAAAACTTGCTATGCTTATGGAACTAGGTAGGTTTTAGCGCATGTCGTATCCTTACGAATGCAAGAACATGTCGTATCCTTACGAATGTTAGGCATGTCGCATCCTTGCGAATGCATATTTATTTGATTTGGTTATAGAGCGAGGCCTAGTCAAGAACTAGGTAAGCTATACAACGAAGCCTAGACTAGATCTAGGTAAGTTGATCATGTCGTATCCTTACGCATGTTGGGTATGTCGTATCCTTACGCATACAGATTGATTTGATTGTATTTGGTTATTGGACTATAGTGTGCACCTATAGGGTTGATTTGATTTGGTTGGATTATTTTGGTTGGATGATTGAGGCCTAGTCTAGCTAGCAAGCGTTTTGCGTATATGTCCACTATATGGAATTATGAATTTAAACCTATGATCTCACCAGCGAAAGCTGACTTTTAGCGTATTTTCTCAGGTAATTAAGTGATGCCCTTGGATGCTTGGATTGGAGGCTTGGCTATGGCACCTGGTTATGGATCTATTTTCTAAGACTCTGATAAATAATTGTGGACCTATATATATTTTCTTTTGGGCCTAACTTTGATTGAATTTGGGATAAATGTAAACTTTAAAACCCCGCGTGGTTGCTTTTTTCTCTTGTTTACTTTATCTCGTTCTTTTATGTCTTGTGTTGGATACCAATCCCCGTAGCACCCTGAAAGCTTGTTGAGTCTTCCGCTGTACCAAATTTTGGGGGTGTTACAGATTGGTATCAGAGCCAAGGTTATAGAGAACTAGGTAAATAGACACCTAAACTATAACTGATTTTTATAGAAAACGATCCTCGACCATTGCCCGCCAGCCCGCCAAGCCAAAGCATCATTGTTATTATTGAGGTATATTGAGATGATTATTAGATATGGGATTCTTGAGATGATTTGAGGATTTGAGATTTATTGATTTAGCGATATGATGGCGTTTTGAGGAATTATATGGCATTTTGAGGAATTATATGGCTTAATTATTTTATGAATGATTTTAGTAATGCGGTATTTTAAATCTTTCTTGATATATATGATTGGGATTTATATGATGATTTTTGATACGGTATTTTGAGTTTCGCGGTTTAGTTGTTTTGAAACACTTACACCTACCCTACGCCGTTGTCACAAATCATAGCCTCCTTTGCATTTGCTATTATTAAGAATTGTTATTGCTAGTACGCGTCGCCCCTCGTAGATCACTATGGCCCCTGATGACCCATACGTGATGGTCATGCGTTCGGCCACTACTTTATCGTCTCATTGTCGCCCTAAGTCACCGATTTTATCGCCTCGTGGTTCACCTGCTCAGAGATGACGATTGATAGAGTACCCCTCCGATGAGGAGTATGAGGAGGAGTACGAGGGTGAGCAAAATGATAACCCTCAGGATGAGGAAGAGGATGATCCTCAGGAGGAGGAGATGCCTGATGATGATGGGTTGCTAGCACATTCAGCTCATTCTGTGAAGCCTAATTCCCCGATACATCCGTTAAAGCCGGTTTCACCTGATCATCCGTTTTTGTTTGATTCACCACCTGGTAGTCCCGTGGCGTTGGACGCGCCATCTGAGATATCTGCTGAGCCTGCAGATTTGGGTGAGACTGGTAGGATGTGGACTCGGATTACTGCACAGGGCGAGAGGATCTCGCGGATGTCTGACCGACTTGAGATGATTATTGCTGAGTTGAGAGTTGATTTAACAACTATCATGGGCAGGACGACAGCGATTAGGAGAGGTATGATGGAGATACATGAGCAGATAGAGAGTCTGCAGAGAGGTTTCCTCACGGCTCGCGAGAGAGATCGCAAGCTGTGGCAGAGGAACACAGAGTTAGAAAAGGAGGTTGCGGACCTCAAGAGGGACAGAGATACACATAGTGTTGAGCTGGGATCGTTATTGAGGAATTTGGATGGTTTGGGATCGGAGTTGAGGAGTCTACGCCAGCATCATGGCTAGATCGATTTGGATTTGTGTTGTTGTTATGTTACTTCCTAAGCCAGGGAGTACTTGGTTAGGAGAGCTAGTTATTCTATCTCTTAGGTCATGTTATTCGGATTGTATGTTCGTCTCGTATGGAACGTTTAGTATTTATTATGTCTTTTGGTATTTTGGAACGAAGTATCGATCGCTACTTGTATGGACGATAGTGATTTCGTATGATATTCTACGGTTTTTGGCGTACATGGAGAATTGTGTTCCTATTTGCGTGGTTGATATTGTGTTGGTATTATGTTCGTATTTCGACTTTCACCAATCGGATTCTTGTTGGACGTTATGGTATGTGTTATTGGAGACTTATGAACCTTGTATTGTGATTTCGATCAATGACTGTACGACGAAACCCTGTCAGAGCTACCCGAACTGGAACTGCCGCTACTACCCCTGGTCGCCGAGGACGCCGTCCTACTCGAAATGTTGAAACCCCTACTCCTGATAACCTGGACACTACTAATCACATCAACAGGAATCAAAATGTTGAAGTTTAGGGAGACAATGATCATGTTCCACCTAATGCACCTACTGTGGATCAAGCAATGATCAACCAACTTGTGGAGCAACGAGTTGTTGAGCTACTAGTTGAGTCAAATCATTCCAACAATTCTGCTGGAACATTTCCACCTGTTCGTGCTAATGGATGTAACTACAAGGAGTTTAAAATTTGTAGACCCATTGAGTTTGGTGGAACTGAAGGAGTGGTCTACTTGGTCAGGTGGATAGAGAAGACTGAGTCAGTGTTTAATGTCAGCAATTGTGCGGAGAATGCGAAGGTGAAGTTTGCCTCTTTTACTTTCAAGGATGAAGCTTTAACTTGGTGGAACAATTACCGTAATTCGGTTGGGAGTGATGTGGCTTATGCTATGACTTGGGAGCAATTTAAGTCTTTATTGATTCCGACTTACTGCCCAAGGAATGAGGTTAAGAAGCTAGAGATTGAGTTCTGGAATCATAAGGTGAAAGGTACCCATATGGCAACTTACAATCGCCGTTATCGAGAGTTAGCCTTGCTTTGCCCCGATATGGTTAGGACTGAAACTCAAAGGATTGAGCGGTATACCGATGGGTTGCCGGTAGCTACAAGGAACGATGTGATTTCTGCTAAGCCTGCAAACATTCATGAGGCTATCACAATCGCTCAACAATTTATGGACTCGTTGATATTGGAGGAAGCTGAGAAAGACAAGAATGGAAAGAGGAAGAGGGATAATCACTCTAAGGGTAATGATCATCAAAACAAGCGACAAACAACTACTAGAGCTTATGCTATGGGAGATGGAGATACGAAGAACTACAAGGGAGATACACCCAAGTGTAACCGATGTTATAAGAATCATTCTGGACGATGTACTGTGATGTGCAAGAATTGCTCTAAGATGGGACACATAGCTAAGGATTGTAGAGCTCGACCACTTGCTATGGTTCAAGCTACTCCTGAAACTATGAGTAAGGCAAATGTCACTTGTTATGGATGTGGAAAGAAGGGACACTATAGGAATGAGTGTAGGGAATTGTGGAACCGAGGAAATCAAGGATCGGGTGGTAATGGGTACAATCAAGGAAACCGTGGAGCTGGAGGAAACCGTGAACGACAAGATAATGGGGACCAATGCGTGGAAGCTGGAGTTGCTCATGGAAGAGTGTATGCACTTGGGAACGAGAGAGGAGAATATCCGGACGTCGTTACTGGTACGTTCTTTCTCAATAATCGTTATGCTTCCATACTATTTGATACTGGTGCCGATAAGAGTTTTGTGTCCACTACGTTTGCACCCTTACTAGAGAAACCCCCGATGGCCTTAGGAATTGGTTATGATGTAGAGTTAGCTAATGGGAACATAGAAAGGATTAGGACTATCATTCGCGGTTGCACGTTAAACTTTCTGAATCGTCCTTTCAACATAGATCTTCTACCCGTCACGTTAGGGAGTTTTGATGTCATTATTGGTATGGATTGGTTGTCAAAGTATCGTGCTCATATACTTTGCGATGAGAAGATCGTGCGTATGCCTTACGACAGGGAGATTCTAAATATACCAGGAGATCGAAAAGAATTGAGAGGCCCATCTAGGTTAGCGGTTATTTCGTGCACTAAGTTACCGAAGTTAATGGAAAAAGGATGTTACCTTTTCTTAGCTCAAATTTCTGAGAAAGGAGGGAAGGAGAAGAAGGAAAGGTGCATTGGAGATGTGCCTATAGTTTGTGAGTTTTCGGATGTGTTTCCTGATGATTTGCTGGGAATTCCGCCTACTAGACAAGTAGAGTTTCAGATTGAGTTGATACCTGGTGCTGCACCTGTAGCACGAGCACGTTATCGTCTTGCACCTACTGAACTGGAAGAGTTTTCGAAACAATTATCGGAGTTAGCCGAAAAGGGATTTATAAGACCAAGTTCTTCGCCTTGGGGAGCCCCGGTCTTATTTGTGAAGAAGAAGGATGGATCGTTTCGTATGTGTATTGATTATCGAGAGTTGAACAAGCTAACGGTGAAGAATAGATACCCGTTACCGAGGATCGACGATTTATTCGATCAGCTTCAAGGATCGAGTGTGTATTCGAAGATTGATCTGAGATCGGGATATCATCAACTTCGAGTTCACGAGGAAGATATTCCAAAAACGGCTTTCAGAACCCGTTACGGGCATTACGAGTTTCAGGTGATGCCGTTTGGGTTGACTAACGCACCGGCGGTATTCAAGGATCTCATGAATCGGGTGTGTAAGCCTTACTTAGATAAGTTCGTGATTGTGTTTATCGACGACATTCTAATTTATTCAAAGAGTGAGAAGGAGCATGAGGAGCATCTAAGACTTATCTTAGAATTGATCAGGAAAGAGAAATTGTATGCTAAGTTTTCTAAATGTGAATTTTGGATTCCGACGGTACAATTTCTGGGTCATGTGATTGATAGACAAGGAGTTCATGTGGATCCTGCTAAAATTGAAGCGATTAAAGATTGGGCTGCACCAACGACCCCAACAGAAGTTCGTCAATTTTTGGGATTAGCCGGTTATTACCGAAGATTCATTGAGGGATTTTCGAAGATAGCAAAACCGTTGACCAAATTGACTCAAAAGAGTGTTAAATATGAATGGGGAGATAAGGAAGAGGAAGCATTTCAATTACTTAAGGAGATGTTGTGTAGTGCTCCTATCTTAGCGTTACCTGAAGGTAACGAGGACTTCGTCGTCTATTGTGACGCTTCTCATAAAGGTTTAGGAGCTGTGTTAATGCAACGAGAGAAGGTAATAGCTTATGCTTCCTGACAGCTCAAGAAGCACGAGAAGAACTAGACCACTCATGATTTGGAGTTAGGTGCTGTGGTTTTTGCCTTAAGGATATGGAGACATTACTTGTATGGAACCAAGTGTGTTGTGTTTACTGACCACAAAAGTCTACAACACATCTTGAATCAAAAAGAGCTCAACATGAGACAACGATGTTGGATTGAGTTGCTAAGCGATTATGATTGCGAAATCCGCTATCATCCTGGTAAAGCAAACGTTGTTGCTGATGCTCTTAGTCGAAAGGAGAGAATACCACCGTTACGATTTAGGTCATTGGGAATGACTATCGTATCGCCGTTATCGTCTCAAATATTAGAAGCTCAAACGGAAGCATTGAAAGCAGAAAATCGACCTGCTGAGAACATATTTGGGATGGCAGAAAATGACAAAGGATTTGTTAAGCGTTCTGATAGAGTATTGTGTTTTGGAGACCGAAGATGGGTACCATTGTATGGAGGAATTAGAGAGTTGATTATGCACGAGTCGCATAAGTCAAGATACTCTATTCATCATGGGTCTGACAAGATGTACCAGGATTTGAAAAAGTTATATTGGTGGCCAAATATGAAGGCAGATATAGCATTGTACGTTAGTAAGTGTTTGACTTGCTCTAAGGTTAAGGCCGAACATCAACGACCGTCAGGATTATTGACGCAGCCAGAACTCCCGGTTTGGAAATGGGAGCGGATTACGATGGACTTTATTACCAAATTACCAAAGACAGCTAGCGGTTGTGACGCTATACGGGTAATTGTGGATCGATTGACTAAGTCTGCTCATTTCCTGGCAATTAGTGAAGATGATAGTGTTGATAAACTTGCGAGGTTGTATGTGAAGGAGATAGTTTCTCGTCATGGAGTTCGATATCTATTATTTCTGATCGCGACAGCCGCTTTACGTCAGCGTTGTGGCGATCACTTCAAACCGCTTTGGGGACGAGACTTGATATGAGTACTGCATATCACCCCCAAGCCGATGGTCAAAGTGAGAGAACTATTCAGACTTTGGAGGATATGCTTCGTGCATGCATAATAGACTTTGGTAAAGGCTGGGAGAAGTATCTACCCCTTGCGGAGTTTTCTTACAATAATAGCTACCACACAAGTCTTAAAGCTGCACCATTTGAAGCTTTATATGGTCGTAAATGCCGTTCGCCTATTGGTTGGGCTGAAGTTGGGGATAGCCAACTCACAGGCCCTGAACTTATTTTGGAGACTACTGAGAAAGTGACGCAAATTCGAGATCGATTGCAAGCAGCTAGAGATAGGCAGAAAAGTTACGCCGATCAGAGACGTAAACCCCTAGAATTCCAGGTTGGAGACAAAGTGATGTTGAAAGTCTCGCCTTGGAAGGGTGTGATACGTTTTGGGAAATGTGGGAAACTTAACCCCCGCTACATTAGACCATTTCTCATTTTGGAAAGGATTGGGCCCGTGGCTTATCGGTTGGAATTGCCACAGGAACTGAGTAAATTTCATGATGTATTTCATGTTAGCAATTTGAAGAAAGTGTCTTTCGGAGGAAACGCCGGTTATACCGATTAAGGATATTCGTGTGGATGAGAGTTTGAATTTTGTGGAGGAACAGATTGAGATATTGGATAGAGAGATTAAACGACTTAAGAGAAGTCGTATTCCGCTCATCAAAGTTCGTTGGAATTCGCGACATGGACCGGAATTCACGTAGGAACGTGAGGATGAGTTTCGAAAGAGATATCCGAAGCTTTTTACTTCGTAGATGGTTTGTTCCGAGTGAAACCCGGGACGGGTTTCTTCTGAGGCTGGGAGGATGTGACAACTGGCAAATTAGGGAGCCATTTTGAAAACCCGCATTACTTTAAAATTAATGATTTTTGGAATATTGGAAAAGTTTATTCGTGATGAGATTTGTAAACGTTGGAATGTGATTTTAAACCATACGTTATTTATGGAATTTGAATCTGAATTATTAATTTGGTATGGAATTTTCATGGTGATTTATTTTTGATATGATTATTTGGCACTACATTGACTCCGGTACTAGGATAACCTAACAAAATTTAATATTTTGAATTTACGATTTGGGTATATATTTATAGAACGTATCTTGGAATTTTAATTATTGGGAACAAGTTTGGTTTGAGAATGTTGAGATATTTTGAAAGGTTTTCGGGTTTGGTCATTGTGTTTACTTAACTGGCCATCTAATCCCCACACCATTACTATTAGTATTATTATTATTGTTATTTTAAAAGAAAGAAAAGAAAGTAAAAAGAAAAAGAGCAAGATATAAAAATCGTCCTTGTGGTTTGGTCCCTGGTATCACACACAAACAAATACACCATCTCTTTCATCTTCATCACTCTCTCTACCCTATTCCAACCCTAGCCGCCATCTATTTTTTCCGGCCACCACAGCCGCATCACCACCGGTCCTCTCACCACACCGCCACCATAAAACAAATCCCCATCATCTCTTCTCTTAGATCCACCGGTGCACGCGCTAATTTACTAGTTTATTTGAAGATTTCTTGTTCTTTTCTTGTGAAATTGAAGGTAAGACGAGTCACAAATGTGGCGACTCGTATTTTTATTTAAAAACGTGGCTAATGAGCCACGGGGTCGAATATTTGGGCGAGTTTCTATATAAAAACGAAAGATATATACGGGTTTTTGAATAAAACGTGAGTTTAAAAAAGTTTGGTATCCGGGTTTTCATGTTCTTGTGGGTGTCGAGACTCGGCTGGTGTTACCTTGTGAAGTTATGTGATTTCTGGATTATTTTGACCTCGGGGTGTTGTTAGCGAGGGTATTTGGTGATATATTATAAGGTCTTGTTTTATTTTTGGTTGTGAATCTGGTATTATTATTGTTGGTTGTGGTACCGAGACCCATGAGGTCCGTTTGGTTTTGTTTGATGGCTTGATATGGACCAGCCGTGACCCAAGAGGTCTCTTGGCTGTGTCAGCTTGGGTTAATTCTTCTTTGATGATATACTTGGTTAAAATTTGATGGTAATTGTTGAGAGGTTATTAATATCTGTTGTTGTTATCATTAGTTGTTGTTGTTGTTTTGTTTTGTTAACCGAAGGAAAAGAAGTGGCAGAGACCTCGTAGTCTCGACAAATGAATTGATTTATTTTGTGGAGTTGTGTTGACGAGGAACTATGGGGACCGATTGTGAGACGGTCACTTAGAATGACGGAGATAGGTTAGTCGGGTGCCGTAGTCGGACCCTAATGTTGTAGCACGTGGATTTGGGATTGATTTGGACGGAGTTGGTTTATTTATTTATGACTTGGTTATATTACTTGTGGACTTGGACTATGAGCCGAGAGTAACGACTCGGACATGTGACCAAATTCTTATGACTCGATAAATATTTGAAATCAAACAATAAAAATAATACGCGTAATAATATTATTGATAATATAATCGTTTATATACGTATATAGACGTGATAAACGTATGTATATATATATATAAATGCGTATATTAATAATAAAATGATCACGAGTAAACGTTATAATAATATAACGATAATTATTATACTATGTGAATAGTGCAATAAATGTCGGGAGTATTATTATAAATAAATAACTATAAATAATGTCGAGAACTAATACGTCGGGTAAGTAATAATTTAACACACGACTTTTTATAAGTTTAGAAAAACTTATCGAGTTATACGAGTTGTGGTTACTTAAGTCCAAGTGGGCTTTACTATGTGACTTTTGTGTTGTCACGGATATATGACGATTAATATGCCCATTTTCTATAACTACGTAACTTATTTAATCGACGGGTTAAATTGAGTTCATTAGTTATATAAAATGAGTATATTAATGGGCATCGTATCCTACGACGCCCATAGGTTGTGGTACGTGTATTAGGATAATAAATTACTATATATCTTGTGGAATTTGGCTAAATTGACGAATTTGGCAAATTGGACGATATATATAGGGAATTTATTGGACTACGATATTTACCACATAGTATTCTTTGTGCTATGTGATTTATGTTGGGTATAATCTTGGAACGAGTTTGATATTGTTAGGAAGTGTCGAGTCTGTAGTTGCCGTTACTTGAGTTTGCTTACGTCTTTCATCTATCGATTTCTTTTGAGGATTTTCTGGACTTGAGGTGAGTCATAGCCCACTTTTTACTCTTGAACTTTGGTTTCAATACTTGGGGTGAGAAACGTGCAAATATTTTATGTGGACTATTATCGCTTTATTTATTGTAAAACTTGCTATGCTTATGGAACTAGGTAGGTTTTAGC
>JARVZY010011294.1:0-23363 GCA_030686995.1 Artemisia argyi | reverse complement strand
AACAATTTTAGAATTTTTGTTTTTGCTTTCAAAACAATGGTTAGACGGAAAGGCTGCCCTTAGATGATAAGTGACTGAAAAAAAAATAATAATAAAAAAAAAAGAAAAAAAAAAAAAAAGAAAGAAAGAAGGAAAAGAAAAAGAAAGCTAGCCTATAAGCTTCCCTCTCCGATCATTGCTTAACTCGCCATAATCCTTACATCATACGGGCCCTCATCTTCAAGCTACAGCTACCTGCATGAAAGTCAACCGCTACAACCTATTGCAATAAGAACTTGTTATTTAGATAGGAAGGACAATAGCATGTCATATCTCACATCTTTTTATCGGATGGCGGGGTCTGTGAAAGCTCTTTCTCTCTTTCTCTCACTTCAATTTGTCCGCTTTTTTCTTCTCAGAATTATTATTTTTTCTCCCCTTTGCTTTTGTTGTTTGAAGATTTGATTCCATTTGTTCTCCTTTGTCTTCATCAACTATTTGATTTTGTTTTTGTTTGTTTTTGCTTCTTTTAAAACTGCTTTTTCATGCTTGCTGCTGGATTTCTTAATCAACAAATTATTGCTTTTTATCCCTTTATTTTTTTTTTAGTTTTCTGCTAAAGTGCAAGCTTTCACGATTTCACCGCTCAGACTACAGTGGATAGAAAGTGGGTTTAGATGAGTTGGCGCAATCCAAATTGTAGGATTAGGTCAATTAGGGTTTTTCGTTAAGTCTTATGTAATCTATAAATATCAATTAATAATACAAAGGAATCTACAAGTTTTGTCATCATTTAACAGCCTTCTCATGATCTTGTTGGCAATTTTTCAATTTGCAAAAGACAATAAACCAAATTAGGGCCGAATACCGACCTGACCCGACCCGACCCGTCCCGACTCATCCCGGAGCCGAGTTTGGGGAAAAACCCAAACCGAATACCGACCAGAATTACTCGGTTCGGTTCAGTTCGGTTTTGGTTTCGGTTTAGTCGGGTTCGGTTGGTT
This sequence comes from Artemisia argyi, assembly GCA_030686995.1. Lineage (NCBI taxonomy): Eukaryota > Viridiplantae > Streptophyta > Magnoliopsida > Asterales > Asteraceae > Artemisia > Artemisia argyi. The sequence goes on along the minus strand of JARVZY010011294.1, from coordinate 22,380 downwards.
TTTCAAGATATTGGTTTGTTTTTTGGTTTTTGTCCCGAATCGACCCGCCCGAAAACCGAATTTCTGAAAAATCAAAACCGAATACCGACCCGAGTTTGGTTGGTTCGAGTTTCGGGACGCTCGGTTTTGGTCGGTTTTTCGGGATTTTCAGGATTCGGTCGGTTTTGCTCACCTTTAAACCAAATGGTAAAATCATCTTAGCATGAAGGACGTACGTATTTCATTTATAGAATAGCGAAGAAACAGGAACAATAATCAATTTTAGCTCGAATGGGGCAGATACCAGGAAAATTCTTAAACTGTCAAGTCATGGATCATATGTAATGGTTTATCGTGAATAACTCGTAATCACAACGTTGGCTTCACATTAACATTCATTCTTACCATCAAACACACGCTGCTGTGGTGATAATGAAAACAACCACCTAAACATACCATACTTAAACACCGAAAAAAATAAAAAAAATGACATGCGACGGACACGGAGGACGCGTTATAAGTTGCTCAATTACACTCGGTTTGGGGTGTCATAATACATGTGTTGGTTGTAAGGAGCCGAGTACGAGGAAAGATTATATGCTTGGGAGTTGGGAGTGGTGGAGTTAAGGTTGTGTGGGAAGCATAATATGGGTTTAGTCCATTACTTATAGAAAAGTAAAGACTGTTTTGTTATACATACACATAAAAGAAGGAGAAAAAAAAATCAAATTGTGTCTCAATATCATACTTATAATGACGTGTTAAGATTAGTTTTTGTAATATTTTTGTGTATAATTTTATGGGTTAATATACAAATATATTACTAAACTTTTCAAAAAAATTAGCCTAAGTTACTTAACTTTCATTTTGTTCACTTACGTTACTGAACTTTGAAACTTTGTTCACTCTAGTTGAACATTTTAAATGATGACATTGCTTATTTTTCAAGTACAAAACAGTCCTTGTGGTTAGTCGGGTTTCATGGGTTTAGTCCCTATACCACTATTTCTGTTACTTTGACCGTTTTTATACGTTTTCATATGTTTGTACCCGTTTTTAAATGTTTTCATACATTTTTATACGTTTTCATATGTTTTTATCCGTTTTATCCGTTTTCGTCCGTTTTTATATGTTTTCATCCGTTTTTATACGTGTTCGTCCGTTTTTATTTGGATTTATACGGTTTTCATCCGCTTTTATACGTTTTCATATGTTTTATCCATTTTTCATATGTTTTTATCCATTTTTATACGTTATTATCCATTCTTAGACGTTTTTGTTCATTTTTATACATTTTCGCCCGTTTTCTTATGTTTTCATACGTTTTCTTATGCATTCGTCCGTCTTTTTACGTTTCATACATTTTCTTATGTTTTCATACCATTTCTTATGCTTTCGTCCATTTTTTTACGTTTTCATACGTTTTTATTCGTTTTCAACCATTTTTATACGTTTTTATCCGTTTTTATATGGTTTTATTCGTTTTCATCCATTCTTATACATTTTCATCTGTTCTTATAGACGGGCGAAAACGTATAAAAATGTATAAAGACGGATGAAAATGTATAAAAATGGACGAAAACATATAAAACGAACAAAAATTGATGAAAACGTATAAAAATGGACGAAAACGGACAAAACCTATAAAAACAAATAAAAACGGACGAAAACGTATAAAAACGGGTGAAAACATATAAAAATAGATGAAAACATATAAAGACATATAAAAACGGTCAAACTAACAGAAATATGGTATAGGGACTAAATCCGTGAAACACGACTAACCACAAGGACCGTTTTGTACTGAAAAAATAAGCAATGTTATCATTTAAAAGGTTCAGTAACCAAAGTAAATAAAGGTTCAAAGTTTAGTAACGTAAGTGAACAAAATAAAAGTTCGATAACTTATACGAACTTTTTTTGAAAAGTTTAATAACATATTTGTTTATTAACCCTAATTTTATCAACTTAAATTTAAAAGTGTCCAAAACATAGTTATTTTCTAAAGTTAGATATATCTGGAAATATAAGTTGTTGTAAAAGTTTTCATTTTCTTGGCTAAAGGTTGATTATAACATGTCATTGTCCTATGAATGCACTAAACTTTGAACAAGACTAACGAAGACAAAGTGAAGCCGAATAACAATGTTTAGCCTAAACAATTTCGGAATTTTTATTTTTACTTTCTAAACAATGGTTAGACGGAAAGGCTACCCTTAGATGATAAGTGACAGGAAAAAAAATAAAAAATTAATAAATAAAATAAATAAATAAATCTAGCCTATAAGCTTCCCTCTCCGGTCATTGTGATAGAGACGAGATTCGTGATCAAGACACAAATATAGAGTGATATTCTTGGTTGTAGGACTAAGAGTACTGGTAGTAGAAGTAAGGGTACTAAACATAAGTAACCTTATTCTAAAAGCTACTGAGGTTACTACTTAACATAAGAATATCCTAAAGTAACTCTACTCCAAGCTTAAGTAACACTGCTAATGTTTCCTACAGGATTTTTATTTGTGTCGTATCTTTTATTTTAATTTCTTTATTTTGTTGGTTCTAGAATAATTAGGTTTTCTTTCTCTACAAGTTTTACTTCCTTTATAAATATAAGGCTTTTGTTTCATTGTAATCATCTTTTGATTATTGATTATTAATAAACTTCGTGTTTTAGAGTCTTTACTATTGTTTGGTTTATTCCCGCAAAATGTGCCTTGTTTATCACCCTTAGATTATGATTTATCTAAATACGCTTCCGCGCATCCTGCATAACATTGCTTAACTCACCATAATCCTTACACCATACGGGCCCTCGTCTTCAAGCTACGGCTATCTGCATGAAAGTCAACCGCTACAACCTATTGCAATAAGAACTTGTTATTTTGATCGGAAGGACAATAGTATGTCATATCTCATCTTTTTATCGGATGTCATTTAGATTGGAAGGACAATAGTATGTCATATCTCATCTTTTTATCGGATGGCGGGGTCTGTGAAAGCTCTTTCTCTAACTTCAATTTGTCCGCTTTTTTCTTCTCGGAATCTTTTTTTTTTTTTTCCTTTGCTTTTGTTGTTTGAAGATTTGATTCCATTTGTTCTCCTTTGTCTTCTTCATCAACTATTTGATTTTGTTTTTATTTGTTTTTGCTTCTTTTAAAATTGCTTCTTCGTATGTTCTGCTGGATTTCTTAATCAACAAATTATTGTTTTTTATCCTTTTATTATTATTATTATTATTATTATTATTATTATTATTATTTTGCTAAAGTGCGAGCTTTCGTGATTTCATCGCTCGGACTGCAGTGGGTAGAAAGTGGGTAGATGAGTTGGCGCAATCCAAATTGTGGGATTAGGTCAATTAAGGTTTTTCGTTAAGTCTTATGTAATCCATAAATATCGATCAATAATACAAAGGAACCTACGAGTTTTATCATCATTTAACATTCTTCTCATGATCTTGTTGGCAATTTTTCAATTTTCAAAAGACCAGAAACCAAATGGTAAAATCATCTTAGCATGAACGACGTACGTATTTCATTTATAAAATAGCGAAGAAATAATACAACTAGTAGAATGCTACTCGAGTTATTTAAGATGACCAATCTATAGCACTGACTTGATTATGAATTTATTATTTAATAAGTTACAAAGAAAAGCAAGACCAACTTCTTTAGATGAGATAAAAACAAACGAAATAGGGGTACGTATTGGACTATTGGTCCTTCTAATGGAGCTTTTGGAATTTAGAGGGCTAGGTACCCTGCGTCAAGCCTTGCGTTTTCCTTCAAAACGCCACCGGACGGCGCCAGCGCCATACCGGACCTCGCATTTTCCCGTCTCGCGCCGTTATGACCAGCCCAAATGGTCTCGAAAAACGCAACGCGATGGCGCCAACCCCATACCGGACCTCGCGTTATCCCGTCAAATGGTCTCGTTTTTCACTTTTATTTTTCCTTTCTCTTTTTTGAACATTTGTGTGTTGGTTTCTGGAGTGATAATTTGGGTAGAGATACAGGACATGTGTGGAGATGGAGGACATTTGTGGAAATGGAGGACTTGTGTGGAGATAAAGGGTTTTAGGTTGAGATGGAAGCTGTTCAAAAAAAAGGTAGAGATGGAGGACTTTGTGTATTTTATGGAGTATTATTAATTTGTGCCCTACATATGCTTTGGGTTAGGCCCTTTTGGGCCGGGTACATTGCCATTTTTTTACTATGAAATATGAAACAACAACAACAATAACGTAAATATATTTATAAACTACTAATCTTTTTGAGCAAATACTTATACTACTAATCATCAAAGGTTTTATCCTTTTATGTGCTCGAAAGATTGGTTAACGTTGTTTGCAAAAGACTAGTGTACGACTGGTCTAAATGTGGGGTAATTCGAGTGTTAAAAAATGGTAAATATTTGGTTAAATTTTGAATGTATTTTTTAATTAATTAAATGTTAATTTTAGTTAAATATATTTTTTATTTAATTAAATGAAAAAAAAGTGTGGGGTCTAAGTGTGCACGATGGCACCAGAATCTGGTGTTATAGAAGGAGGGGTGTTTTTGGTGTTGTGATAAATTCTGGTGTTATAAGAAAATGTGCTGATGTGGCAGCACTTTTCCCATAACACGAATGAGACGGCTTGAAGGGTACCTTATGCTCTTAGAACTGAATAAAAAGGAAGCGACACTTTCTAGAAAATATTGAAAATTCAAGACTCACGTTGAAAAGACGAAAACCTTGACTTGTTTCATTGTTTGTAAGGTAATTCGAGGGGTGTTACAAAGACAATTCGTAAAGCGTTGTAGAATATATACTTGAATTTGATCCGTGGCCAAGGCCAAATTCATGTCCGAGTGTACAAAGTATAAGATTTGTACTTTCGTGTGTATCGAAAGATCAACGTTATATTGGTAGGACCCGTTTAAATATTCATAACCATTCATTTTGAGTTTGTGCAGAGCCGTGTATAAGGGTGTGCGAGGTGTGCTATTGCGTATGGCTTCAATTTTTTTGAGGCCTCAAAATATATGTCCCCTTGTATATTTGGGGCCTCAAAATTCACTTTCAACAAAAATGGTTAATGTTATACAATTTTATGTTGTAAATATTTGTTAAAAACTTAAGATATGTAATCAAAATACTATATTTTGGGTTCAAATAGTTGGTATAATATATTTTTTTACCATCGTATTTAGTTGTCGTATAAGTTTTCGCACAAGGCATCCGTTCACTAAACTACGGCTCTGAGTTTGTGGAGCCGTTAAAAGTGAACTCTATCCACAGTTTTAGCAATCGTTTTAAAACCTTTTTTTTTTTTTCCGATTTGGTTTAGTCGCCGGTTCACCGAGTCACCGGTTAGAGCGTCGGGTTGAACCGATTCTATATATATATATATATATATATATATATATATATATATATATATATATATATATATATATATATATATATATATATACCTTTTTTCTATATTTAATATGCAGTGTTACATGATCTCATAATTTCTGCAAATTTATTTCGACATTCGATTGGATCGTTGAAGAAGATTGAGACTCTACCAAAAAGCCTTACTTTTAAGTCCTATATAATAATATAACAAAGATTTGTGATAACAATCAACTTATAATTCTAAGTTATAACGGTTTATATTAAAACTATATTAGTTGGTGGTTCTAAGATAGTTTATAACTCTTATTTATTGTTTTATAAAATTTAACTAATATTAACCGTTACCACTTCAACTTGTCAGTTAAACTTAGAAAGGTTGATGAGAAAAAAAGGTTTGTTAGATTTTTTGATAAAAAAATATGACCCGGCCGGGTTTATCAAACCGTGTCAACGAGGGTCAACAAAAAGCCTGTTGTTCAATCCAGTTCTCAACAAGCAAAAACCTGGTCACATCAGGCCCAGTCTCCGAGCCGTTTCCCGGTTCAACCAGTTGAACTGGCCGTATCAACCCGGGTTTTAAAACATGGATTTTAGCTATTTTTTAGTCCACCTCCTCCTTCAAGCAATTGACGTAGGTTTAAGTTAGTTCGATGGTGACATGATAACTCCACCGGATACATTGGAGCTCGGCAGCTATTGGTCTGTGACTTCAGAACTAAAATGAGTTTGATTTAGAGATCAAATCACTGCTATAAAAACTGTTTTTATTCACTGATTTTTTCCCACAATAGAAAAGTCATGGTAAATTTCTCATGGATAAGATACAATTCACACACCAATTGATTGACCAAACTTCCGTGGAAAATTTGTTGTAAATTTTTCACGGATTATATTTGTTGACCAAGTTTTTTATGAGAAATTTGCCGCACATTTCCCACCGATTAGCTAACAAAAAATTTCAACTGAGTACCCACCAATTTGATAAATGCGTGAGAAATTTGTGGTGGGTTAACGTACTGATCTCTCACAAATAATATTGTTTTTGTGTTTTTGTTACCTTATGATCTTTCGCATTACTATGTTATCTTTATATATATTTATCGCTTCGTATTATATGTCGTTTTTCATTAATGTGACCATTTGTGTGGGCATTATAACACCTATTTGTCTGTCTCACTGTATTCGACTAACTAGATTGATAGTGATCGGATCTTCAATTTGTGGTAAACACACCTAGAAAATCATTAAATAATTATTTTAATCGATTTCATATATTCCCATGAGACCGATTTGTTATTTTATTATATATGTATTCCTAATAATTTCGTTACATTATTTATATATTAAATTAGACAATATTTTATCGGGAATCCAGACGAATTATTGAATGCGGATTAAAATATAGGGTTTTTTTTTTTTTTTTTTTTTTTTTTTTTTTTTTTTTTTTTTAAGATATATAAAAATGAGACATGACAACCTAGCTTGTTGGTTCTCAAATTAATCATTGGCTCATGCATGTTTATTTATTTTTTTATTTTTTTTAGAAGGTGACTTTCAATTTTTGGTTTAGAGTCGCGCCTGCCAAGTCGGCAGGCCCTCATCCACTACATACCCAGACTATGTTGTCTGAACTGGGCTCACGCTGGCGCAGTGGGGATTAAGCGGCTTCCGCCCGTGCATGTTTATTTTTTCTCACACAAGGAAGCCGCACCATGTCCCCACATAATAATATATTAATCATGTACATTTTTTGTTTCATGGTACCATGGAATATGTAACAAAATCACTTTACAAAAAAGTCATACACTAATAATTCACTAATACTAGTATTTAATTATTTATTAATACAAACATCAATCTTACACTAATCTCCACAATATTGAAATATCTCATACGAATGACTCACACAAGATCTAAAGGACATTAATGGTTCTTAGTGTCTTTGTTAATCATCTAGCGAGATGTTAGATTCAATAAAACAAACATATAAGAAGTACCTTTACCTTATCGATGAGGGTAATTTTGTTTCGAGCATAATTTGTGTTGAAAGTTATGCTTCGTTGCTCCCATAGACACGTACACTATGTTAAATGTATCACGGTTGAAGCAATCCTTTGAATGTCACTTGGACCAGTCGTATCGCGCTGTTGGCATCCATGACTTTGCATCATGCTAACTTATGCATTTATTAATCAGCATTTCTTAAAGTATAAAAACTACTAAACATGAGAACAAAAGAGGCACCTTTTCTAATGATGTTTGGTTACATGGTGTTTTCTACTTTTCTTGTATGTTTGAAAAATATATAGTAATCGGCCGCCAATTTGGTTGTTTCCTTCCAGAAAAATTGACAAGTAAACTGGCTTGTTTCACAAATAAAAGAAGAACATCAATGTTTACTTGTTTCTAGGAAGAATTGACAACTAAACTGGCTTGATTCCCAAGCAGAAGAAGAACAACAATGTTTACTTGTTACTAGGAAGGAAAGAGCAAAATGAATATGCTGACCCACATCACATGTTTGGATCCGACAATAATTCATGTGTATCACATCATTAATACAACACATAAAATAATACAAGTTACTGAAAAATTATATTGGAAGGTTCCTATTTGCCAATAAAACCGCGTCATGGCACACATCAACACTTTACTAATTTGGACTCAAAGTTTTCCATCTTATAAATAACAGTAACCTTCATTTCATTTCCTCAAACTCCCACAAATTCACTCTCTACAAACTTACATAATCAATCTCTAAGTAACATAAATAACGAGATCGATCAAAGCATGGGTGCTTGTATGTCTTCGGCAGGTGACTTGATACACAAATCGACTAATTTTGCGTTTGTTATATCAACCAAAGGCGAATTACGACAATATCCAACTCCCATATTTGTCTCTGAGGTTCTTCAATTTGAAAAACCTTCTTTCTTTGTTTGCAACTCCGATAACTTGTATCAAGACCAAGCTATCCCTTCTTTGGATTCAGAAGACGAGCTTGATGCTGGTCAGATATACTTTATTCTTCCGAAAACAATGCTTGCTTGTCGTCTAAGTGCCTCCGATATGGCTTCACTAGCTGTCAAAGCCAGTCTTGCTCTTGATTCCAATTCGAATTCCCATGTAAAGAAGAAAAAGAGTAACAAGGCTCGTATATCCCCTATGGTATTGATGGAAACAAGTCAGATTAATGCTGTAGTCGAGGAAGAGGAAAACAAGAATTACAAGAATGGAGGTTTACGAGTGTCGAGATCAGGATCTATAAGGAAGATGCCAAGATCAAAGAGAGCAAGATTGGCTGCTCGATCCTTTAGGCTTAAGTTGTCTACAATATACGAAAACGCCGAAGGCTGTGATAATTAATTTACTACTCATAGTATAGTTCGTGACATGAGTTTTTGGTTTCTACGTGAACCTGTCATGATCTATATATGTATCTATGTACAGATTTTGAGGCATGATAGATAATATTTTATTAAATCGAGGTTTGCTTGATGTTTCAATCCGCAATGAGTGTTGTTTGTAGAATGTACAAAGAAGTTAAATGCTCTCGTGTTAATTATATCAATCCAATAGTAAAACCTATGATTGATGAATTTTCTTATTTCCTTTGTTTTGTTAAAATTTTTTGCAAAAAAGAACTGAAATTATAATCAACAAGTATCATATCATGAAATGTATTACAAGAAGAAGAAAAGTCATAATCAAGCGACGATTATCTATCGATAAGAAAGCATGCATGAGACCATGAAGCCCATTGATAGTGAGACCAAAGTGTTGGTGTATATGTCCAGAGGACACGTGCTGAACGACCAAGATCTTCACGTGCCAAAAGCTTGTATTACGCCCATTTCCCACTTTCTTTTTGTAAAGCAATGGAAGGTTAATTCCGGATGTACTAAGATCAAACTTCAACATCCTTATTTGTGACCAAGTACCAAAGGAAAATTGTAGAATTGAAATTCTTAATTAAGCCTCCCAAAGACCATGTAAAGAGCGGATGACTTTACTTTATAGGTCATGCTCTTCATTACGAATTCTCCACCACCATTTTGTTGGAATTATGATATCATGACAATCATATAAAATAAACCAAACACATCAAGAGAGCATAGTGGAAGCAATTACAAGATCATATAATATGTAATTAATTAATCAAATATAAAATAGTAAACATACCTTTGTGATTCTAGCCCGAGGATAACTTCTCATGATTTACTTAATAACAAAATCCATAAAGTAACATCATGTAGTTGAGGTAAGTCCTATATTCAATATCATTGAATATCATCTGGAATGACATGACTACGCATCAATATACTTAAAGTATATTATACCAACATTCAGATTTGTCTTGATTTAATAATATTCCCATATTATTAACTGACAACGGACAATTTAAGAATAACATTTATTCATGGATTAAACATACTAATATAGGATACAATTTATTATAAATTAAACATACCATGTATTTAAATTTATTATAATAAGTGTTTAACATCCCTTATCCAAATACTAAATAGATCAATGCATGATAACTCTTGTTGATGAATTATGTCTCAAGTAATGACATTCATACTTGTTGACAAGTCATAAATCATCCAACTTTGATCTATTGGAATTTTAAGAATACTTATTTCAAGAATTCAACTATTGAAGTTCTTATATGTCCATACTCAACTATTTTGATAATTCCATATAATATTTCATAAAATGTGTGACATCCTTAACCACCAATTTATGATAATTAAACTTCCAAACATTTTAAAGTTTAAAGTATTCTTATTCTCTTATTGTATAATGCAACTATACATTTAGTAAGCATAACTAGTAATAGCCAAGGATGAAATCCTTACCATAACTAGTATTGAGTGTCGTCTCAATTTCATTAGCATCATTGTATGCAAACAACAACATGCTCTTAAAACTTTCCGTAAACATTAATATCTATTGAGTAATGTTTGATTCCCTTCAAACTTTCAAGTTTGTTGGCTATGACAATTTTCACAACAATTGAAAAATTGTTCATCTATATTATTTGGAAGCTGTTCTAGATTTAGGATGTGATTCTATAATCAAACATATTCTTTTTAGAATATTACACAAGATATCTAATAACTTTTAATTAGATATTAATATTGCCAAACCATCTTGTTCTCAAGCATGATACAACAAAACATGATGTTCATGAAAAATCTTTAAGTCGTACTTAGATTTTATTCATGTTATACATATCTATTTAGACTTTCTAAATAATATATCATGTTATATTAAATTCATTTATCGCTCATGTTTTAATAATTAAACATTCATTCCAAGGTTGTATGTTTTATTTCCTAAATCTTTAAAGTTTCATTCCAAACTAAGACTTAACTTTTAACTTATATGGAATGTTACTTTTATATGTTCCACAACATATATGATTTAAGAAATTAAACATAATACTCCCACTAGCTTTTAGGAATACTTAGAAATTATCTTATTTCAATTATAAATCAAAACATGGATTTAATAATTAAACATAAGAGTAATCTTCTAGATGCATGCATTTATCCATCCATTGATTATTGCACCATGTACACTTTCAAAGATTTATTTGAATTTATAAACTCCTTTTGATTACTTATCGTCCTCGCTCAAGTAATAACTCGAGAAAGAGTTTTGATATTCTATTGTCAATTCCATAAATATGACAATAATAATCTTTATATATTTAATGTATTTAGAAAAGAATATTCAATCACAGTTAATTGCTTAAGTGTGATTAATAATCTTGTCATAAAACATGCATTAAATACGTGCACAATATTGTCCATATGATTTCTATACAAAGATTTAAACCACAAGGTTACCTTATCTTTGAAGAAACTCATCTTCATTTTCTAGTCTAACTATTAAGATAAACCACATTTCTAAAATTGATTATTTTTATGGACAACATCTTAATTATTCATATCATGTATACTTTACCCAATTACATATTTGATAATGTATCATAATAATTATCAGGTTTACAATAATCTCGTAAATCATAGTCCTTATCATATTAATCAAATATCTGAGATATATTGCTATTATATGAATGATAATTCCATCATCTTGAGATTTAACATTTAAATGTCAAACTTTATTATCATGTTGAGATTTAATATTCAAATGTCAAACTTCATCATGATATTTACTAGTGTATTTTAGAAGATTATATATCTTGTAATTTTATCTTTTAAAGATCTAAACTCCCACTTGCTTTTAGTAATTTAAATACTATCTTTAAATACTTAGCAAATAAAGCAACAATACAATATTCTCTTTTGGCCGGGATATTACAAATATATATTGACAGTTCCTGACTTTTCTTTGTTAATAACCTCTTCATAAGCAGTTAAACAAATTTAGAACTTCAATTTAAGACTTAATGTAATTCAGCACATTCATCACATACCATCATATGATGATGTCTTATTAATCTTCTAGGTTGGAGTTTTATTAAATATGTCCAAGCGATACTCAATATTTTAACCTTGACAACTTTTGGAAGAAAAGAAATCATATTTATCTTTAATCAAACAATATAACAAGAGTTTGATTTTCCTAACTGAACATACCATAAACATTTGGTATTTCATTAGTATTAATATTGTAAGACAATCTAACAATATTTAAGATAACCATATTCGTTTTGACTTGTTTATTTACCAACTAATTTATTTTAATGGTATAATAATTTTCAAGCCAATTACATGCTTTATAACACAAGTACTTTTTACAAAGTCACTTCATGTGCATGTCTCTACAAGAAAACATAAACTGTTATAATCCCACTATAAGTTATAAGTTATTTAACAATTTAATAACTTCATGTATATGTCTTAATTAAAAAAACATAACAAGATAACATCTTACTTTATTATAAGTCTTGTAACAATTAAAAGACTTTATGTTTATATCTTTACAATGAAACATAAACATGTTTAACTAAAGTAATTATGAACACCATCTTTTGGTTTCAATAGTAATTTCAAGTTAACATATATTACTTCACAATAATGTAAATAACATTATTTCTTCATTTATTTATGTCATTCCAAGAACACATAAATATTCAGATTGAAGTAGCATTAGATTACTTAATTAATTTATGTCATTCCATGAATTCATAAATATACTAATTAAAGTAGTCTTGATATCATATTGACACATGTTCTAATATGTATCTAATTTAGAAACTGCAAATTCTCATAGTTCAATTACATTAGTTGATCTGCTAGTAATGAAAATATGAAATTCACCTTGTTGTTGCAATCTAGCTAAGCTCTCACATAACATAAATTGTAACACCAAGTTTTTCTTGAATTAGATTAGTATAATTCATATTAGAACTTTATTCTCTTACTTTGCAGTCAAGAGAATCCATCATATCTTTATGAGTTGTTTCTTGCACACATTAAAGATAACATTTCTCCCACTTGTGCATGGAACAACCTCATATAGTTGATAAACAACACGCCATGTATTTATTTATGTGATCAATATGATTGTGTCATAGATTTTAGAATAACAAGTAGTTATAGAACAACAATATCTAGTAAGGAAACGTACAAGACTATCCTTAAAAGTATGAGTGTCTACTCTTGGAAAGTAATTTTCTTTAGCTACCAAGATGTCAAAGCTTGTAACTCCCACTGAATTAAAGATCATTACAATAATTCCTTATTCAGTAATGAGTACACAATACTCCCACTGAATTTGACAACATTGTAAATGTTTCATATCCAGTGAAAACAAATATTGTGCTTTCAACTTTCCTACACCTTTGAATATCCATACGTAACAATTACTTATGCACTAAAGAGTGTATCCTACTACGTAAATGATGGACTATCCACCAAATGCGATTAACTTGAAAAATTGGGAATGCAATTTCTTCCTTAATAGGTTTACCATCCTACAATGTATGTAGCACATTTAAAATAGTCAAAACAACTAGTTTGTCTTTAAACATTTTGCGGTAATTAGTCTAGCTTCCAAATATAATAACTCATACAATGTCATACATAATTTTCTATTAACCAAATATCATATTTGTTACTAAGAATTTAATCACCGAATGAGGATGACAAAATCCCTATGAAAAATATTCGCAATTTTCTTAACTATTAAAAAATTTGCTATGAGTTATATTAGAATTTAGACATATCTAATATTCCTATTTTCCTTTCTCATTCATGAAAAGGAATAGGATTGTATCTCACTTTTCTTTCATAGAAAGGAGACTTCTTTTGTCTTTTAAGTAAATTATTCTTAATCAAACATATGTTTGAAAACAGAACGGGATCAATTTACCAAAGCCCAAAGTTCGTGTATGGTTTGAACGTTGCATTAATACATTAAAACGAATTACAAAATTCAATTTCAGTATTTTCGATAATTAGATCTTTAAGAAAATAAAATACCCATTGGTAAATATATTCATATAAACCATAGTATTTTCTTAAAGCTAGGATCCTTATTGACATAGTACCATTACATCAGTTGATCTGCTAGTAATGATAGTATTCAACAAGGTAATTTTCGAACAATAATTGCCAATATCATATTGCAATTCCTAGATTTATGGGATTTACAATCACAAAACATTTGTATTGTAGGCATGTTTGATCCCCATCTTAATGCCTTGAGTCCAAGTTCTCACTTCCTACTCAATTTAAGTCGTCTAACTTAAAAACTGCAAACTCATAAATCCATTACATCAGTTGATCTGCTAGCAATGAAATTACAAAATTTACCTCTCCATTGCAATCTCGCCAAGTTCTCACATGACGTAAATTACAACTTCAAGTGTTCTTAATTAGATGGCATTTGACTTAATTTTATAAGGGTATTAATTTTGACGTGATCAAAATAATGTATGAAGAAGCATGCATACAACTTCATAACATTTGTTTTATAAAACATTTTTATTACCAATTTGCTAAGAGTAAAATAGCAAGGTTTTGATTGAGGTATCGGGTTCACCAATTAAAGAATTACCAACAATTATCGTCCACTATATCGTACTTTTGCATAAGCCCTAAGACTTAGTGTTTCGGATAATCATTGTGGAATTGTGGTGAATTCACCCTTAAGATGACAATGTACGTAATATAGTGATATAGGTAAGTCTAGAGTCGGCACACAAGCAGTTGTAGAGAACCGGTAGGTGCATGGTCTTTAATAACCCCTCTCTACAAGCACATTGTATGGCAACCTTCGGTCCGCCTTTCGCAAACTATGTACAAAAACATCAATCAACCAATCCTTTAAAATTTAAACTCTTAAAACCAAAATAATTTCGCCATTTATTTAGTCCATATTATTTTTCTATTCAAAAATTACCCTTTTTCGTTTATAAACATGTCTAACATAATAATAAACAAAAAACAAGTAATATAAAATAAAAAAATAAAACAACCAAATAAACATATACATAATCATAACAATTAAATATGTATAAACATGTAGCCACATGCAAAATATATTCAATAATCCTATTAATAATCAAACTAGGTGTATAACGCATTTATTCAATTAGGGCTTTCTTTTTCAAAGGAAAAAGAACCACGTACATCGATAAATCGATTGCGTAAGCCAAAACTAAACAAATACCACATAGCACGTAATTGATTACTTAATATTAGAGTCTTCCCAATTCGACATCTATTAATATATTTACATGTTTCGATATAACTTAACAATTAATTCATATGTCCAATTTAAACCATTTAAATTATCAGACAATAAAATCCATGCAAACATGCACTTTTCATGGATTATGCTTAACAATTAACATATTGCACCAAGATTGTTTACTAAAACGCATAACCAATTACATGACATCATAGGGTTTCTAATCATATTAAAAAATTCAAAAAACAAAACCCTAAAAACCCTAATAGGTCAATCGACCTAATAAAAAAATTAGGGTTAGGAATCGAAAAACCCTAAAAACATGTAATAAAACGAATCTAAATTCAATTTTTATGCGTTTCGATAATTAATTACACATTATAACAGCTCTAGATACCACTGTTGGAATTATGATATCATGACAATCATATAAAATAAACCAAACACATCAAGAGAGCATAGCGGAAGCAATTACAAGATCATATAATATGTAATTAATTAATCAAATATAAAATAGTAAACATATCTTTGTGATTCTAGCCCGAACAAGAATCAATTGCAATCTTCAATTCAAGAACCTTAATTAGGGTTTATGTGGATTATTAGAATTACCCCTTACCTCTTTTGTAATTCAATCCAAGAATCAAACAATAGTGTGTTTGAATCGTGTTCTTGTACACACGTACTAATTCAAGTAAGAGTTTATGCAAGTAAATTAAATACAAAACTTTATAGCTTAAGAAAATCGAATCCCTTGTAGGGATTGTTTGATGGATCGATTTAGGACAAGAAGAGGAGAAGAAAAACACCAAGATGTGTGTGTACAAGTTATGAGAAAACAATAACCCATGAGGTGTTTATATACTTGATGAAACTTGGAGCTCAAGGCACAAAGGAGGTGGAACTCCTGCTAGAACTTTCTTGACCTTCCAATTATTCACAAGTATTACTTTCCTAATCTTCGTCTAACGGTCGTTAGTCATTCTCCGTTAAATATTAACGGTCGTTACTAGTTTTGTGTTTATTAATAATTATATATAACATTTATAAATAATTATTCTTTTACTCTTCATACGTAAAGTGTGCAATCCCACGATTTCGAGTTCGATCCTAACATACGACTACTAAAATAATGTCTATAATCTAACACATTTAGCTAACAAAGATTGATTACTTACAATGAGGCAACCAATTCCTAGACCTCCCTTGCTTCTAGGGGAGGTCACTTTGTCCCAAGTAATCCATGATAATTTTATTTTCATTAGAGCTTCCACTTCAAAAGAATTGTCCTCTAATACCTTCATGCTTGCAAATGATCTTTATCAGAGCTTTCAATGTTAAGAAGAAGTAAACTTCCAAGCTACCAAGTACGGATCCAATAAGAGTGATTCGAGTACCAAAAGAAAGAGATTTAGCTTTCCAATTAGAGAGCCTTTTAAGAAATCGTTCAACAAGTGGGTTCCAATTCGACGACAGTGTCATTTTTGCACCAATAGGGAGGCCTAAGTAAGTACAAAGAAATTGAGAGGCAAGACGTACACCCAATGGAAGAAGCAATGGTACTGTTGAGCTCCAAGTTTGTGACACCAATTAATCTCGTAAATAGGGTTACGTATAGGTCCAGTTTCCTAATTTCTTTTCCGAATCTAAACGTAAAAGAAGCACACACAACGCACACATGTATTCTAACCAATTATGAGTATTCATGGATTAATAAGCTGCAGGCTAGCTGGCTTTGAAGTAATTTAGCCCCACTTGTACGTACTACGAGAAAGAATGTGAAATTAAAAGCAAGGAAACAAGTGTAATGCAAATTGCAAACCTGCGAACCATAAATCCCAACATCTCACGTGTGCCTTGTTGTATTACTTATTAACTGTCAATTGCACGAACACAAATATTTTGCATTAAATGTTACATTTGTAGTTCACATGCCAAAGAGTGTATTTTGTTTAATACCCCATATAATATGCTGTATCGTATTTAAGTTAGTACAGAGTAATATAAAAATAGTACTGTAGCATGATTGATTGCACGAAGGACGGTCGATACCAAATTAACAGGGCGTAAAATTCCCTTTGAATTGAAGGTCGGTTGATGCTAAAAATTAAAGGAAGCAAGTAAGTGTTCCCATAATTACTCAAATCTCACATGCACCATGCATTCTTCTTCTAAGTTTTCATCACTAACCTATTACTCTTTTTATGATAAAGGAATTGAAATTCATTTGATGTTCAAATTGTTATTATGATAGTACCAATTTAAGACATGCATGCATGAAGCCATGAACGACGACCAAATTGAAAAAAGATATATACTAGTAATACTCTGACTGTCCAAACAAAACAATCATACTAATATATAACCGAATTAAATAAACGTTAATTAACTATAGTAGTATATTTAAATATCAGTACCCTCACGTAGAGACATGTTTTACCTTATAAAAGTCTCGTGCGTAAGTATAAACCTCCCCAAGTAGAATTTGAAAGAGGAGCTAGATTAATATACAAAAAAATAACTTTTAGATGATTTACGTGATTTCAGCAAATCTCATTAATATATGAGGGCTGGTTGATCAGCTTGCTAACTAGCGGCCATCAAATTAAAAAAAAAAAAAAAAAAAAAAAAAAACAGGTATTCCTTATTTTCAAGTCAAGAGATTATATATAATTTTGTTAATTCTAGCATGCGAAGAAAATGAAAATGGACAAAAATACCCACGTCATTGCTTCCATCTACACTCCCTTTCACTGTCCGTTCTTCATTCGTTGTGGAATTTGTGATCATCTGATTATACTAACTTAACAAATTATGTATCCGATGACTGAATTAATATCACTTATATATGTTCGTCAGCAATATAATATCTCTATTTTCTTCTTTACGTTTTTTTTACGGCAATTGTATTAAAAAACTAGCAAGGTGCTAAGGAAGGATACAAGCCTACAAGGGGAGGAAAGAGCGGTACACGGCTTATATATTAAACCACTCAATCCAATTTAAACATGATTTTCTACCTCTACTAGAAACCCAAGTGTAAATGTTGGAATATGTAAATCATAACAAAGTATATAAAAATAAATCACATCAAGCACGCAACGGAATATAATCAAATACATGTAATTGAAATTAACCGAATATAAATGAATGTGTACCTCTTTTGTGATTTCTAGCAATAACAAGAAATCAATAGAACAAGAACTATAAACCCTAATTGGGTTTAATTGGGGATCGACTATAAGATAGTCGAGTGGGCAATCACCTTGTTAGCAAAAGTATGCTAACACTTCGTTCTCGAACACACGTACTATTAACGTTTCAATAAGAAAAGTTAGGTTCTTAATTCACGAGCAAGCACTACTAGTTGAGCCTTAGTTGATCCTTGTGGATCGCCTATAGCTCAAAGAAAAGGAGATAAGAAAGTGAATTGGCTTGCTAATGAACCAAGGGATGAGAAGAATGAATACATAAGGTCATGTATTTATACTATCCCAACCTTGAAGCATTCCCTATCCCATGGCGATGTGGGATCGACCAAAACATATCCCAAAGGGATATTCCAGAACCTTCTTGCCTACTTTTTCACTCTTAGTCCTTTTATCTTTCGTCTAACGGTCGTTAGGTACCGTTAAATGCTTATTTCGTGAATTTAATAATTATTCGTCACTAAAACAATAATTACTAATTAATTAAAACTCATACATAAAGTGTGCAATCCCGAAGTCTCGAGTTTGAGTCCAGACATATTCATTAATTTTTATCCGTTAAAACTAACAGCTCCTACTCGGATATATATTAATGTAATAATGACAATGGTTAGTCTAGCATAACACGCCAATGTCCCCAAAACGATCACGAGTATGGTTTCCTGGAAAAAGCCACATTTGATGATTCATCATCATACTTATCCTTTTGTTTCTAATACTACGTTAATATGGATATGGATCTAAGTCATTCCATAATTAATTATTCTGTTTCTCGTTATTTATGATTAAGCAAGATTACCAATTCATCTGAACGTATTCCAGATAGACCTTGGACATGGCCATGCAAACATCTTGTCAACCCTACGAGGAACCCAACAGTATTAAACTTCAAAACAAATTTGAAAGAAACAAATCATGTGTTGACTACAAGCATAACCTATGAACTTCGCATCACCTCTGAAAATAATCCTTATAACTACCAGTTACGGATAGCGTTAGACCATCTCACAAAAAATGAGCTACATCCACAGTAGTTACCTGGTATCTCAAGTCTGAGGATAAATATTCATGATTTATTATAATGATAACATCCATAAGTATAATCATGTAATTGGGATTTTGTCCTATATTCAATTTATTCACTTATTGAATAACATGTGAATTTGGCATGCCTACGCATCAATATACTTTAAGTATATTATACCAAAACTCAGATTTGTCTTATTTTAATGATACTCCCATATCATTAATTGACAACGGACTATTTAGAATAACATAACATAAGTTATTCATGGATTAAACATGCAAATATGGGATACCATCTATTATTAATGAAAACAAACGTACTCAGTACTTTAATTCATTATTAAATAATAATTGCGTAACATCTATTTATCCAAATACTAAATAGATCAATGCATGAAAATTCTCGTTAATGAATTTTATCTCAAGTAATACCAATCATACTTGTTGACAATTATGCCTCAAGTAATGACATACTTGTTGACAAGGCATTATTCAACTAACTTTGATCTATCGGAATTTTGAGAATAC
Source organism: Artemisia argyi (assembly GCA_030686995.1). NCBI lineage: Eukaryota > Viridiplantae > Streptophyta > Magnoliopsida > Asterales > Asteraceae > Artemisia > Artemisia argyi. The sequence goes on along the minus strand of JARVZY010011294.1, from coordinate 2,578 downwards.
TTATTTCAAGAATTCAATTATTGAAGTTCTTGTATATGTGTATTCAAATAATTTGATATATCCACATAATACATCATAAAATATGTGACATCCTCAACATCCAATTTATGATAATTAAACTTCCAAACCTTTTAAAGTTTAAAGTATTCTTATTCTTTAATGTATAATGCAACTATGCTTTTAGTTAAGCATAACTAGTATACATGTCTATTAACAAGAATGAAATCCTTCCATGACTAGTATTGAGTGTCATCTCAATTTTATTAGCATCATTGTATGCAAACAACAATATGCTCTTGTCCGTAAACTTTAATGTGTAACGTTTTATGCCTTCCAAACTTCCAAGTTTGTTGGCTATGACAATTGACAAATTGTTCATCTATAGAATCTAGAAATTGTTTCAGGCTGAGGATGTGATTCTATATCCAAATATATTCCTTTAGAATATTCATTACACAACTTATCTAATATCTTTCAATTAGATATCAATGTTGTCAAATCATCTTTTATCAAACATGATAAAACAACAACATGATGTATATGAAAAATCCTTGTGTCCAACTTAAATTTCATTCATGTACTACATATCCATTTAAATTTTCTAAATGATATATCATGTTTTATTAGATTAATTTACCGCACATGTTTACATCAATAAACATATATTCAAGGTTGTATGTTTTACTTATTAAATCTTTCAAGTAAAGTTTCATTCCAAGTTATGACTTAACACTTAACTTAAATAGAATGTTACTTCCTATATGTTATACAACATATATGATTTAAGTAAGTAAACATAATACTCTCAATAGCTTTCAGAATTACTTAGGAGTTATCTTATTTAAATTATAAATCAAACATGGATTTAATATTTTAAACATAAGACTTATCTCCTTGATGCATGCATTTATCCATACTTGGATTCTTGCATTTTGTATACTTTCAAAGATTAAATGAATTCATAAACTCTTAATTACTTATCGTCCTCGCTTAAGTAATTATACAAGAAAGAACTTTATAATCCATTGTCAAATTCCATATTCATAAAAATGAATATGACAATTACCATCTGTGTATCTTTAATGTGCTTAGGAAAGAGTATTCAATCATAGTTAATTACTTAAGTATGATTAATAATCTTGTCATAAGACATGCATTAAAATATGTATACAATTTCATCCATATGTTTCATTACATGAAGATTTAAACCTCTAGGGTTTTCCTTCTCTTGAAGAAACTCATCTTCATTAAGATAAAAAAAAGTTTTCAAAGTTGACTTATCTTTATGGACAACATCTTATCATTCATAGTATGAGTAATTTACCATAATTAGTAAATGCGTAATTATGATTAACAGGCTCACTTTGATATTGTAATTCATATTTCTCAGCATATTAATCAAATATCTAAGACATCCCTACGTATCTATGAATGAGAATTTCATCATGTTGAGGTTAACCTTTACATTTCAAGCCTCATCATGATTTTCACTAGTGTATTTTTTAGAAGATTATGTATTTTGTAATTTTTGATCTTTCAAGATCTGAACAAAACTCCCACTTGCCTTTTGTAATTTATCAATAAATACTTTAGCAAGTTGAGCAACACTTAATCGTTCTCTTTTGGGATATTACAAAACATTTTACAGTTCCTGACTCTTGTTTGTTAAAACTACTTATTAACAAAATCAGGACATCATATTAAGACTTTAATGTGATTCATCACATTCCATAATGTCTTATTTAATCTTCTAGGTTGGAGTCTTATTGAGTATATTCAATCCATACTCAATCTTCTAACCTTGATAACTTTTGGAAGAAAAGAAGTCATATTTATCTTTTAATCGAACAATATAACAAGAGTTTGATTTTTCCTAACTGAACACACCACCAACATGTGATGTTTCATTAGAACTTAATATTGTGTGACAAACTAACAATATGTAAGATAACTTTATACTCCTTTTGGCTTACCTATTTATCAACTAAGTCAACTTAATGGTATAATAGAGTTTCCAAGCCAATTGCATGCTATATAACATGAGTACCTTTTGAACAAGTCACTTCATGTTCATGTCTTAAGAGGACATAAACTGTTATATTCCCACTATACGTTGTACATCATTGATCAACTTAATGATTTCTTGTTTAAAACATAACAAGTTTAACGTCTTACTTTATTATAAGTCTTGTAATGGTTAAAAGACTTTATGTTTATAAAAAAAAAATATAAACATATATAACTAAAGTATTTGTGAACACCGCCATTTGGTTTCAATAGTAATTTCAAGTTAATTTACTACTCCATTTGCTTATGTCATTTTATGAATTATCCAATTTAAGAAACTGCAAACTCACATAATTCCATTACATCAGTTGATCTGCTAGTAATGAAATCATGTAGTTTACCTTTCCATTGCAATCTAGCCAGGTTACACCCTGACGAAATTGTAAGTTCAAGTGTTTCTTTTAATTTGAATATCATAAGACATAAAAGTAGTCTTTTGTTATAATCATGACACATGTTCTACATAAGATAATCTTACACATTAAATGTATACGTCCTATTAGAACATAGA
>JARVZY010011293.1:0-15609 GCA_030686995.1 Artemisia argyi | reverse complement strand
GTTTATTAAACGAGTTAAACGGGTTGATTTGTTTTTGACCCAAACCTGTTTATCCTTAACCCAAACCTGTTTAAGTTCGTGTCGTTTATCGTGTGGTGTCGAGAATTGATGCACCTGCTATTTGTATTTGTTCTTTTCATTTGACCTTATTACATGTAAAAAAACAAAAGAAAGAAAAAAGACATGGATGGCAGTGTATAAGCCATATCACCCACCCACCCTCTTAATTAACATCCATATGAAAATCCAACAAAGATGACAAAACACATCCAACACAGTCCATGGCCTCCGTGACCGTCATAGAACCACCTTCTATATCTCTCAAACACACACTCATTCACACACACAAACCACTACAATTCAAGTCAAAGTCAAAACATTTCATTATTACATTCAAAAAGCAGTTACAGTTTAGGTCAAAACTACTAGCTACTTCATCACCTCAGTTTACATCATTAGTGACGTCATCTTCTAAAAATGATCTAGTCCAATCATTAGATGACGGAGAAGTTAACGGTGGTGATGGTGATGGTGAGGTTGAGATTGAGGGAGTTGAGGTGGAGATAGAGAAGGTGGGTAGGAATAGACGGAGAATAAGGTCGAAAGTGGCGATTGAGGCGAGTTTGGAGACGGTGTGGGGGATTTTAACGGATTATGAACGGTTGGCGGAGTATATACCTGGTCTTGTTGTTAGTCAAGTGCTTGATAAGCAAACTAACTTTGCTCGCCTTCTTCAGGTACCGCGATAGATGCATTCGTGTTTTACTAGTGGCGGGTGCCGTGTGATTATATTTTGCGTTATTTGGTTACACGTTTAGTTGTCTTCGTGTTTTACAAGTAGAGATATTAGAGATGGTTAAGCCAAATAATTTTAGTTTGAACAACCAACCGCTTATTAATTTTGAAATCGTTCCATAATAAGCAGAAAAAAGTCTGAATTTTAAGCCTTTCTAATTATAGAATAGTCCCAAATGCATTATACACTAGTATAGTATAGATATAGATATAGATAGTAATGATTGTGGAGCTTGGGCGCGAAATGTAGCAATTTTTAGGAGATACATTTTGTTGCTAGTTATAAGTTTAGCAGGTAAACGGTGAATGGATGAGGTTTTGATAGAGCGCGAGTCCTTGACTCAGATGTAACGAGTATGGAAATTATTAATGATACTTGCGTGCATTTTGTTAGTTATAGAAATGTAGGTAAAAAGCAGAGGCTGCTATGGAGTAGTATTATTTACATAAATGATTGAAGTAACTACACAAGAAGTACTTGATAAGCAAACTAACTTTGCTCGTCTTCTTCAGGTACCACTATAGACGCATTCGTGTTTTACTAATTACTAGAATGGTACCCGCGCAATGTGGGGGCGGGTGCCCTGTGATTATATTTTGTGTTATTTGGTTACACGTTAAGTTGTCTTCATGCTTTATAAGTAGAGATGTTAGAGATGGTTAAGCCAAATAATTTTAGTTTCAACAACCAACCGCTTCCTAACAAACTTGCTTCCTGACAAATTAATTTTGAAATCTTTCCATAATAAGCAAGAAAAAAGTATGAATTTTAAGCCTTTTTAATTATAGAATAGTCCCAAATGCTTTATAATGTAGTATAGATATAGATGTGCGAAATGAAGCAATTTCTAGGAAATACATTTTGTTGCTAGTTATAAGCTTATAGTAGGTAAACGGTGAATGGATGAGGTTTTGATAGAGTGCGAGTCCTTGAATTAGATGTAGGCGATAATTATAGTAACGAGTATGGAAATTATTAATGATGCTTGCATGCATTTTGTTAGTTATAGAAATGTAGGTAAAAAGAAGAGGGTGCTATGGAGTAGTATTTTGGGTATCATAGTTTCTGATATTTGGGCTGATAAATCCACGGCTTGAACCAAGTGCCACATAGACTGAAACCAGGTAAAGACCTCCCCCAAGGGGTGGTGGCCACTTCAGGGTTGTTTGCACCAAAGAGGGTTTACACTTGAGATGTTTTGCATTTTAGTGATGCTTTTACCAACTTGGCAACCCTTGGGTGGTTAGGTAGATACCATGTTATTATTGATTAGAACGATTATAGTAACTACTACGAAAATGATACTTACATTTTGCTACTGATCATAGCTGGAAAGCTAATAAAAAGTGCTACTATTGACCCCAAAAAAAAAAAATGATCATAGTAACTGCCACGAAATTATAAGTGCATTTTGAAAGCGACCATAGCAGCTGAGGTAAAAGTTGTGATTATAGACAAAGGAAATGCAAGTACATTGTTATTGTATGTAACGATGTAACTATGGTTTGTAACAAAATGCAAAAATGTTATGTTATGTTGCTATTATTGGTAATGTGTGAAATATGTTCATATCTTGATTAATTGTCCCTATTTGTTGTTGTTTTCTCCCTCTTAACCATTAAGCTTTTATTTCACTAATTGGCCTTTTCTAAGGTTAAAAGCATGGCCTTATAACGGTTGGTTCCCCAAATTTGGGTTCACAGATTGGCCAGCAAAATCTGGCATTTGGATTGAAATTCAATGCTAAAGGCGTCGTTGATTGCTTTGAAAAAGATTTTGAAGTTCTACCATATGGCCAAAGGCGTGATATAGACTTTAAGATGATTGAGGGTGATTTTGATCTCTTTGAAGGAACATGGTCTATAGAGCAGGTCAGCCATCTCCGTGTATCATTATTATCTTTGATGTTTCCTGCTATGAATTTTCGCAGCACAGTTATGTTTTTTATATGCTTGCACTTGCACACGTTAGTACTTATATTTACATCTATCCCATATATTCTGAAATTAGGTTGGTATTATTGTATTGCTTGTCAACGTCAATTGTTTTATACTTCATAATTGCCATAGAACATAATTTGCATTTTATGCTGTAACCGAGAAAGTCTTGTATTTTCTATGTGTTTTAGTTGCAAATAAGACTGATATAAAGACCAACAAACATTGAGATAAGTGCACCAACTAGGCCCTAACTAACTTAATAGCGATGTTTGAATTTGACTTTGCAATGGTAACCCTCTTTAACCTTGAAAATAGGGTTGCCTAATAAACTTAAAAGTTAGTAATAAAAACTATTCCCATCGTGTTTTGCCTTATAACCTTAACCAAAAACATCCAGAATTTCATGATCGATGTTGTGTTATTATCACTTAAAATGTCTTTCCTCTTATTTATAATGCAGTCAACAGACGACTCCCTTGAACAAAGCCAACGATGTCGTACTACTCTTTCATACACAGTTGACGTGGTGCCGAAAATTTGGTTGCCAGTTCAACTTGTTGAAGGTCGGCTTTTCAAAGAAATAAAAACGAACCTTTTCTCCATTCGTGAAGTAGCACAAAAGTTATCAGAAACTATTTCTGCTGTTTAGTGGTCTAATGTTTAATTCAATTTCTTTCATGTGCCACAGTTATCGCTTTGTATAGCTGTCGGACACTCAGACTACTTTTGGACATGGTCCGCTGTATTGCTAACAGTTAACTACACGTGTAGTTTATTACAATTATTTTACCATTAGTGAAATACCAATGTCTTTGATAGTGATAATACAAATTGATTTTGTGTGCAGGTAGATAGATCATTTTAGCTTTAAAGTTTGTCACAAAATTATACGACATTTTGTTTATTTTATTGTTGGAAGTCAAGTCTTTTGACCCCCCAAAACACCTGAAATTGAAATTTGCTATTTCCACATGAGCATGCAAAAAAAAAGCTTATACTTTAACTAGATAAAGACATGGATGTTACCATTGAATGTTAACGATTTATAGAATTTCATTTTGTAACAAAGAATTTGACAACCTCGTCATTTATATCTCCGATATTCATAAAATGGAGTTTACTCTTTGAATAGACTTCATATGTACATTTTTTATATGTACAGAGTGGGGTAACCACCATCTGGTGGTCAGGCACCCACTAGCATGGCATCGATCCTTCATCTACATCACATGATGCATCCCAGGATCCCAGCCATTTTACCCAACACTTGGTCTCAACTTTGCTGGTGGAACGCACACCACACGACAACCAGTGGCTAAACGATGACCACACCACATCACTGGCCTAGTCAAACCCCCAACAGACTTTAGCCGTCCCCATTACCCTGCCACTCCTCACTCACAAGCCACTCCGCATGCTCTTAGCACAAGAGCATCGTACTATTGTTTTACGAATGTGTTTAATATTAGTATTAGTTGAAAGTCCTATCCACCCAACTTGTTAACACAACTCACCATCATTAAATAAACAAAATAAGCAATTAAAAAGGCTATAAATTCCGAAAGTTTACATATAAATATATAATCAAACCTAGCAAGTAAATAATCTTAACCACACAAATTTGTGCAAGTTTTATCCTACAGATCTAAAATCAAGTCCTACCTGACCTCAGCCCCTTATTACAATATCATCAGCATTACCAAAGAATGATAGCATCATTGATATTCGGGCGATTGGTAGAATGGCTGGACTATAATAAACTAAACTGATGATTGCGATAGATGGAGAGGGAGATATGTGCTGACTGTACACAAATAAGGCGCAGACATTTACACATGCAAGATCATCACTTGTCAATCCTGAGGTTATTACAAAGATGACCAAGTTCAGGCCTGCCCTTCATCCATGTCGTGAATTTCATCTCTGTAGTTTTAGTAGAGTATAGGTAGGATCTAAACATGATCAGTAGAAAGTAACGCCTGCAGATGAACAGCAAAAAATAGCTTACCAAATGTTTTGTAACTATTTATAAATTTCGAGGAAAATTACTACTCTGGCATTCTAAAACTGGCTTTAGATTATTTCTTTTTCAAACAAAATGTGATCTGTACAACCCATATGAATTTGGTTTAAAGCAGTACATGTGGCAATATGGGACGTCAAACATGTTAGTTTAGTATATAGGTCAAAATGGGTCGGGTGGATGGAAACAATTTACTTCCAACATTTTTAGATTTTTTTCCAAGTATATTTTTTTTTCTTGGTGGGGCACCACCTTAGATACCGCTATATGGGAAGAAATTATGTTGTACCCACAATCATAAATGTCCACCCTTTTGACCTATTAAAGATGAATCCTACTCGGCTCAATCCATTCATGAGTAAATGGGTCAAAAATGCCACATGCCACCCTATCCTAGTCTGGTATAACTTTGAACCTAATGCTTTGAAATCAAAACTTAAATTGTTTTAACACAAGAAAACTTAAAAAAAAAGAGCATTATAAGGAATTCAATATTATAGTAACTAAAAATTTACAACTGACCTCAATGCTTTGATACCCATATCCATGATGTATGCTTTACGGTCATCATCATTGCCATCAAACTTCTCAAGTTCCTTACTGTAGTAGAGAATGTCATCTCGAAGATGCCCAGCTCCAGCACACCTGTATGATCGGTTGCATAAACTCAAGGAATTAATTTTTTTATTTCAAGAGACTAAAATGGTAATGTATATGCCATATAACGCAGCAAAAAGACATACCTATCTATAACAATGTCCACATCTGATTTGCTCTCGGGACCATCAACTAGAACTCTGGTAAGGCTAAGTATGTCGCGATAATCACCCTTTTCGCGTGCGTCAGAAGAGACTAGTTGTTGATTATCAGCTTGTGCTGGTAATGCCAACTTCCCTTCTGATTGAAGTTTTATACATATAATAGCCATTGCATATGCAACACCCCCAAATCCCGTGTGTGAGACAAAGAGATAAGACCCTGCAGAACTGCACAAGACAAGTTTTGTGTTAAAATCATTTTTAAAGTTAAAAACTTTCAAAATATTTTTGTGCACAAACCAAATAGTTGGGTGTGTTTAGTTGGAGAAAAAATTTCCTTACTTCCTTTTTTCAGTTCTGTAAAGAAAAGGATGGGATTTTGAAGAAAACATAGAAAACGTGTTCATATGATATTGCTTTCCTATTTTGAAGAAAAACATACCTATCTAAAACAGTGTTGCACCAATTTAAGACCATTTTGGTGTCTAGTCACTAGGTTTTTGGGTTGACATCATGGTTGAAATTCAGGAAATACTTACTTGTCCATACACTCCTGAACTGCATCAACGTCAGACGCTAAAGGTTCCCTTTCCCTGGTAAATGGAATTCTTCTGAACACGATATCATACCCATCATTTCTCAAAGCAGCATATACTTCAGTAGGTGTCTTCACGTTCTCTACAAAGATATTCTCCCAGTATCCAACTACATTGGCCTGATTCAATGTAGGGTTGAATTCTTCACGGTGTAAAAGCATTCTACCACCACATTTTTTAATCTCCGATATAATATCCTCCTTTAGCCGAGCCTCCATGTGTTCTACCTGCATAAAATTATGTTCAGAAGCAAGCAATTTAAACAACCAAAAAAAAAAAAAAAAAAAAAAAATGTGGGCAAGAGCAATGACCCACCACTGAACCAGTAATCCCCACGTGTTTGAGTGTGTCTACAGGTTTATTTAGTTCCCTGAGAACAAAAGGTGTGCCATTGATGTACACAACTGCTTCTTCCCGTAGATCAGTTAATATCACTTTTTGAGGACCATTTCCTTCTGAAGTCGGCCTTGCACCTAGATAAGCTAGCATCTCCTTGGCACCAGAAATCGTTGGAGTTGCCATGCAATAGACAGGATAACCGTCAACCTGAAAAGAACAGGTTTATAAGCAATTCTGGCAACATGAAGTCAAGATGTTACAATGAACAAAACATGCTAAAAAGATTGCAAATGTCAGAAAACCAAATCCAATGAAGTCTTCTAGTCGCCAAAACTGCTCAAGATATTTTAATTATTTGGATTTTTTATTGCAAGAATGATGCACATAAATAGCAAAACGACACACATGAAATGTCTAGACCAAAGAACCAAACTAATCTGATGCCAAACCTAAAGTATTGGATGCATTGTGTGATTCGTAAAGCAATTATAACTTATCAAGACAAACAGAAATCTAATAAACAAAACTTAAACAATGGACTTAACAATGATGTATGTAAAGACTGCCATCTTCTAAATATACATTTTAATGCACCAATTGGAATAGAAGATTTACTCGAAGATGATTCTTTAGGCAATTTGGGAAACTATTCATACATAGAAGAGCATGCAAGGATAAAACTTTTACCAGGCTCCAGGATGGCTCTGTATTATTATTATTCTGAAGGGTTTTCAATTATAATCTACTCAACTAGTCCAGGATGAAATGGCTTTCATAGAGATAACTAAGTGTCTATTAGCGGGCGTATGAGTTATGTTGTCTGCCTTTGCTATTCACTTGGTAACTGGTTATCCTTACACTTCCCAGTTTCATGGTTGAAAATTGGGATTTCTTATTTTAACTAAACAAGAAGCGTATGCTAACTTTGTTTTAAAATAAATTTTCAAATATGAGCAACTTATGAACACGTCAGTTTTAAAGGAAAGTAGATCCCATCTAATTGGTTCCTTGACAGCCTAGATATATTCCTTGACAACCTTAGACGATGACACTTGGTATAACTCAAGGTTCCTAGCTTCAGGAAATATAATGGCCGTAGCATGTCACTCTAAATTAATGTCAACCTATAACGAAACAACTCTTTTGCTTTGAAAACAAATTTTTGCTTTGAGATTCGACTCCCAAAAGTCAAATGTTAGAATCTTATCTTAGGACTAAGGAAGAAAAACCTTACCGCTGTTATCATTATTAAGATGATGGTGAACCAACTCTAATGTGATCCTGTGTTCGCCACTGCTTGCTCGCTATAAGAGAGTGAACAGTGGGATTACAGCCTTCACAAACAAAATTAGAACTACAACTACCTATCTGGGAAATACTAGATAAGTAAATTATTAATTACTCCAATTTCAATATGAATGTGCCGTCACGTCTGAGCTTACCTTGTAAACATGTGGAGCACCGTGGATTTGTATGTTGCTAGAAGTTCTTTGACCAGGAAAGAAGTACATCTTAAGTATGGATCCCTTCCCCAGAACTGAACCATTACGTTTTTTAACAATGGACTCCATTACTGCATCACCATGTTGAGATTCTTGTGGAGCTCTCAATTCTTCCTGGAAGCCAAATAGTGTATCAGATAAAGAGTAAAATGGTAAGCTTAGCTTGATAAGAAACAAGTTCAAATGAATATTTACAGGAACAGTAAAGAATCGTCCAGGTCTTAATCTTATAGACCATTTCATAGATTGGACTTCTGGTCTCTGACGCAACCAACTTTTAAAGGTAATCTTAGAATCTCCTTGTCCACAGAACCCATCAAAGGCTTCACTTCCAAGATATGCTGCAAAAGCAATTAATCGAAAATAACGTTCCAAGTACTCAGCACCTCGGTTCAATGCCACTCTCCTTTCCCTTGGCTCAGTATGCTGTTGATTAAATAATTTCCGATACCGAAGTACAGCTTGGCGTATGTTCTGCAGTGCTGAACATCTATCGATCACTGCATCTAAGGCTTCTCGACATTCTACCCCATTCTCAAAAAACCTCGTTATTTTCCACAATAGAAGGATGTCATTTATACCAAAAGCATGACTTGCGTCGACTCTTGTTCTGCCCTTAGACACAGGATCAGCTCCACTTTCGTCACCACTTGATGACCCATTGTCTGACTCTCCTCCACATGCCACATCATCAAGTAAAACTCTAATAGGCCTTCCATAATCAATTCGAAGTTTCAGAAGACAAGCAATTACAGTGCCAGTAGTTGTCCTCCCTCTACCCATCTGACAATTGAATACAAAGGCCGTATCCTTGGGTGCAGATGAAATATTGAGAGCCAATTTGTCAAAATCTGAACTTTTCGGAGCTTTACCATCAGTGGTAGGTACACGGGCGTACTTAATGGGGAAGCCATCAGCTACTAAAGATTTAAAAACCTCTAGTGGGGTCTGGACTGCGTCAATGCTAACATGCTCCCAAGCCTCGTAAATCTTTCCATCTTCAGTTTCATGAATAACCATAATGTCACCTCCGTAACGTTCAGATTCTTTTAGAATATCTTCTTTCAGTCGAGCTTCCATTCTCTCTACTCTTTCACGGTCGATTCCCTAATGCGAAAAAGAAAAAAAAAAATAAAAAAATAAAAAATAAATAAATAAATAAATAAAAAGAAAAAAAACAACTTTATATCACAAGTGACTTGATATGCTATAAACTAAATAAGAGAGATCAATATAATACCGTATACTCCAGCATGTTTTTGTATGGTCTTTCAACCTCACGAAGGACAAAGGGTTTTCCATTAATGTAGATAACAGGTTCTTCCCTCATGTTGTGCCAAAAAACCGGCCTGCCATTTTTAGAGCTACCTATTCGTTGAATAACAGATTTAATTCCTTCCACAGTTGGATTTGCAACACCATAAACAGGAAAACCATGAATTTCTCTAAAATTCGGTGCTCCCTCTACTCTCTCGGGCAAATATTGCTGTTGGCAGCCAGGACAGTGATCACTTTTGAGAACAGTCTGACTTCCCAAAACCTCCCCAGTCCTTGAGACAGCAACTATGCCCATCTCACTAGGGTGGCCATCACCTTTGTTCATTTTGTTCAATGGTTTTATATTTGCATAACCAAGCGCACCCATTGGGTCCCTCCTCAACAATCTGCAATATAACTACTTTTCAGGACATAGAACATATATAATCAGACATGAATACAGGACTTTCATAGAAGCCTGTGATTCAGACACATAAATGTCAGCCCAGTTTTATATCAAGACTTTTACCTGCGAATGATGGTATAGAGCTCAGGCCTTGCTTTCATCCAATCATAAAAATGGGCAGGGGCGGTAGGATGATTCACTGCTCTCTCAGTATGGAGATATACAGCAAAGCATATAAGGTAGTAATATCTTTCAAGGTACTCAACAAAAAAAGAAAGCAACGCTTCCCTCTTCATCTCATCAGGTTGCCGCAAAATGTTATTTCGATATGTAGCAATAGCTTCACGCAAATTCTGTGACACAACCAGCAAGGCATGCTTAACAGTTCATATCACTATAACAGCCAACTGACAGAAAAAGTTGTTATGAAATTAACAAGGGAATAAAAGATAAATAAAAAACCTGCATGGAGGAACACTTGTCTATTACTTTGTCCACTTGCCTTTTGCCTTCAACACCGCCCTAAATGCATGCAAATCGTAAAAAAATATCCTTGACTGCTCTAGTTAGGGAACTTTATGAATATCAGCTTTATTTGCATACCTCTAACACCCGAATCAGGCTTCTTATGACAGTATATTCCCCTCTAAGAAGTGCCTCGTCTGTGTTTAACATGTTGTCAGTAGCATTTGAGCCAAATCCAGAAACTTGTCCAATTGAATTTATCCTTGGGATGCCTAACAATAAGATAGAAGAAGATATAAAAAACTGAAAAATCATATAAAAAGGGAGAACTAAAAGATCTGGAGAAAGAAATAAAAACAAATAAAAAAGATAATGGACTGGTTGAGCAGTTGTAACATGTGTCTGATCATGTGCAATTTAAGTTTGAGCTAAAACTTATAACCCAACAACTTGACGCTAGTAGCTTACATATTACAATGAGATGGCACAAACACCTTCTTCCTCTAATAGAAGTTTAAGAAGTAAAATCTATCAGATCCAAGCAGTTTAGACTAACTATAATGGTCACTGAGGAGCAAATATGCCTTGCAAATAATAAAATCCGTGGCTCCTTTTTGCAACTAAACTTCAAAAATCAATACAAGACCAATAAACTTACACATTATAAACAAGAAACTGAAATAAATAAATAAACAAATATTATAAAAGCATGACAATTATTAGTTTATTACATGTTACAGCACGATATAAGAAGAGCATTAGATGAGTGTATTTAAAACTGAGGCTCATAACAAGCAAAAGAACTCACCAGAAGCTCCCATACGGTTGAAATAAATCAATGTAGCAATAACCATCCCTGTGGTAGTACGTCCGCGCCCCATTTGGCAATTAAAGATGATCTCTGTCTTAAGATCGGCTCTGGAAATTCGATCAACCTATTAAAAATGATAACAGAACCATTTAAAAATCATGTTACACTGGTGAAGAAGTTATGGGATTAAAGCCAAAAGACCTGTAAGTAATACTAACCAATGTATCAAAATCCTGTTCCTTAGGTGATTTTTCATCTGTCACTGGAATGCGTTCGTAGTCAACAAGGAATTGTCTTTTTTGCAGTTCTAAGTACACCTATAATGGGGAATGAAAATGAAAATCAGATGTGAGAAGTTCAAAAGACCATTTGCATTCATAGATAGGAGACAAAAAGTAGTAAAGACCTGTAGTGGTGTTTTCACAGATTCCGGTGTAACCGGCTCCCACTGGTCAACCATCTGACCATCTGGCAGTTCATCAGTCACTAGGATCTTATTTCCATATCTGTTTAGTCAGGCATTGAGATAAATATAATGAAAACCAAAGAGATATGGCTATACACACACACATGTCATAAAGAATTACCTTGCAGCCTCTAGCAATATGTCTTCCTTTAAGCGGTCTTCCATTTGCTCCACCCTTGCCCTATTGATACCCTATTCAATACATAATTCAGATATAAATCAAAACCCGTGCACATGCATTATTGATCATAAACCACAATACAACATCAAAAATGCTTTCCAGAACTTGTTTAACTAAAATCTACAGATCTTTTACTTGTTGCTTATAAAACCTAAAATGATATCTATACAATTTCAGTGAAGTAAGCCATCTACCACCATAATATGCCACACTATTGCCACAAGACTAGACAAACTTCCGAGTAAAAAGTACAGTCCAACTTAATGACGCCCTATATAAATCCATGAAGTAGAACATGAGCCAGACACACACCCAAAACTAATCATGACAATAAAACTCAACCAATCATGAGGCACGTGGCTAGTGCAAGTACAAATGAAGTCCAATTTACAAATGAGAAGACCAAACTGTGGTTTGAGCGAGAATAAAAATAGAGAAAGGAAAAGCATACCGTGTATTCAAGATTGGAGAAGGGTCTCTCAACCTCACGCAGGACAAATGGTCTTCCATTGATGTACACCACCTGTTACAAGGAAAAAAAAATAGCACTGTTAATTAAGGCTGCAGATATATCTATGTTACATAAGGAGATATACATACACACATGCATGTCGAAAAGCATTGGCCCATGTGATCAACATTTTCTATTGTGGTTCCCAAGATTGACAATACTCAGTTTTCTCATTGCTAGGAAGAACATACTCGTATTGAGTATCGACAAACCTATTATTAAGACCTGGTAATTTGAACATCTATTTTGCTGCCATGTCTATCCTATTTTGAAATTGGATTCATATTCTACAAGAGTAAAACATGCTTTCAAGTATACAATATATACTATAACTGAACAATACATGAGACAGGTTATATCTTCCTTCTCGGATGTTCCTTGTGATCATTATTTATTTCAAGCAAAATACAAAAACCCGAAACAGTACTGTAATAAAGTTATTTAATTGGCTCACTATTCATAACATCTATGATCATTAACTCATTATTTACTTCAAGCTCAATGATGGCTAATACAATTGTGTTCTGCATATCAAACTAATCGTCTCATCATGTGCAGAAGATAACAATGTGCGTATAACATTACTTTTTTTTTTTTTTTTTAAATACTTGCTGTCTTTCTAGAAAAAATCTCAGAACCTCCACATTTAGGTCGCTTACGTTCTGTTTAAAACTAGATTTTTTAGTGCTTGAAACTTTTTGTCGTAAACAAGTGAATGCATACAAATAAACATTTGCCAATGCTTCAATATTAATGCCATGAGAAAAGAAATCATCTTACAGGTTCCTCCCGAAGGTTGATCCAAAGAACATTTGCTTGCTTCCCATCCATTTGAGCCCCAATATGCGTCAGCACATTCCGTATCCCATCAATTGTTGGGATCGCAACACCATGGACATGCAATTTATCAGCCTGAGAATATCATAGAAGAAATGAATCCCATCTTTTTTTAATGGTTAATCAAGTAAAACATAGTGCTCATAAAGCATAAAGTCTCCAACAAATACACAAAACTTGAATGGTAAGAGAAGCAAATAGATTGTCACTTAGAAGTGGAAATTCATCGAACTAATAGATGAATCTAAAATCAACGGAGTACATTACTAAAAGACCAATGTTCCCTGGACCACTACAAGTGTTCAAAACTATCAAAATTTACAGCACGACTCCAGGAAGTGATATGGGTTACCTCTCATTTTGACTTGGGGGTGTTTGGGATTGCTTATCAAAAACTGCTGCTTTTTTTATCGGCAATTTTTTATACACCTATCTCAATTATCTCACAAGAACTGCTTATCTACTTAAAATTAGCACCTCCCAATTTGCTTATTTAAAATATCTTTTTTCACTAACAGTAATCATATAAGCAGTATGCATTAGCAATCCAAACACCCTCAAAACTAATTATCTATTGTACCAAAACGCGAAACGCATATAAGCAATCCCAAACACCCCTTATATAACAAAATGCCAGTTTATTTTTCGCATCAAATACTTCAAAAACGGGTTACGGCAATAGTTCAATCCTAAAAAACAAAATATACGCTGCATGTAATACTACTAAACAATAAAATTACCTGACGATAATTCGGAGCACCGTCTATATGCGGATACAACCGCTTATTATGACAACCAGGAAAATGATCACTCTTAAGAATAGTCTTCTTCCCAAGCACATATCCATCTCGTTGCTTCATCACCTGCTCCGGTTCCTTCGGTATCGACATCGACATCTTCAAACCACCAACAGTATCTATCCGACTTTCCGATTTTAACCTAACTCTGTAAACTACTCCAACAACGCAATCAACGTTCCTTCTTCCAATTCCAATTCTAATTCCAAATCCAAATCCGGTAAATTCAACAGCGTGATTCCACCGCAAATTCAACAGCGCGATTTTGAAATAACTCTATAAAATATTTATACGAAAATCGGAACCAGTAACATGCACTATTAACCTCGCACTTAATTCGCCTAATTTCGACGTCACGATCGTTAAAACCGAAGCTAATAACACTAAATCTGTACCGTCGATTTTCACCTAATTCTGTAACGATGACGTCACGATCGTTAAAACCGAAGCTAATTACACTAAATCGCAACCTGCAACATGCAAATTTAGACCTAATTATGTAAGCTAATTCAACGATGACGTCACTTTTGACCTAATTATATAAACAATGATGATGATGATGACGTCAAGATTGTTAAAACCGAAGCTAATAACACTAAATCACAACCTGCAACATGCAATTTGACAATCGCACCTTTAATTTGGACCTAATTTTATAAACTAATTCAACGATGACGTCACTTTGGACCTAATTATATAAACAATGATGATGATGATGACGTCACGATCGTTAAAACCGAAGCTGATAACAGTAAATCGTTACCTGCAAAACATGCAAATTTGACCTAATTTTATAAGCTAAATTCAACGATGACGTCAAATTTAGACTAAACTGATTCAACGATGACGTCACTTTTGACCTAATTCTGTAAAGTATTTCACTAAAATGATGATATTCAGTCTTCAAATTTGACCTAAAATATGTAAATTAATTAATTAATTCAACGATGATGATGATAATGATGACGTCACGAACTGAAATTAGTTACAGTAATGAATCGATGATACCTGTAACATGCAATTTGACGTGACGGTGATTTGACGGAGATTTAACGGTATGAATGGACAGCTGTCACGATGAAGAAGATGAAGATGAAGAAGAATAATAAATGTGAATGTGTGTGTGTGTGTGTGTGTTTGGATAATTAGCTAGTGGTGGAGGTTGTTTCTGGCCAGCAATCTTTTTATTCCGATTGGCGAGTACTACACGAGTACTACACGAGTACTAATGGTACCAAAAAACGTGATTCTAAACTTTTGGATATTCTTTTGTTCTATTTTTCATTTTTTTAATTCTAACATAGCAGTAGTAGCAGTAACCAGTAGTAATAAGCGGTAGCTGTTTGTTTTGATAAAGCGTTTTATAACATAATTGTATAGTCATACACTCATACTAGTAGGTGGAAATATTGGTTGCTCGTAAATGCTACTAAAAGTTGGACTGCTAGCTGCTTGATTGAAAACAAGCATTTTTTGCAAAACGTTAGCTGTTAGTTGTTAGTTGCTTCAAAACGCTCATAACTGTACATACTTTTTTTAATGTACAACTACTTTTACATCCTTTTAACTTTTAAATGTAGCCTTTAGAACAACAAATAGCAAAAAAAATAAATAAATAAATAACTATTTATTTTATTTTTGAAATAGATTACGTATAAGGAATTAAAAGTAAGTTGTATATCATTAATAGTTGGTTGGTGTGTTTTGTGTGAGCTTAGATTACCTATTGAAATTGTTTATTTTTTTTCTTTTCTATTTTTGTGAAATGGGAAAAGATTGATACTTTTGGGGTATGTTTTTGTGTTTGTAAAAAAAATGATAAGCCTTTGCATTTTAATTTTTTAGATTATAAAACTAGTCGAGCATCCGCACATAGCGACGGTGGTGTATAGTTTTTGACATATTGATTGTGTCGTTATGTGTG
>JARVZY010001142.1:0-33067 GCA_030686995.1 Artemisia argyi | reverse complement strand
AAGAACATAGAACACACATGTAAAAATAACATGACCATCAAATGTCGTTAATTCTCATTGTTAATTTATATTATGAATTGCATCATTTCTAAAACATTATATATATATATATATATATATATATATATATGTATATATATATATATATATATATATATATATATATATATATGGGCTTTATTTTCATAACCCTGTTAAGTGCGGGAACTGCGAGAACTCCAATTTTGCATTAGAAAACATGCATGTTCATATAAAACATGTATGTTTTCTTACATATACCTTAATAAACATGTCTGCATATTAAGTAGCACGTAAGAAAACATACATGTTTTATATGAACATGCATGTTTTCTAATGCATAATTGGAGTTCTCGCAGTTCCTGCACTTAACAGGGTTCTAAAAATAAAACCATTTTGCATTGATCTATTGCACTTAACAGGTTTTTATATGAACATGTATGTTATGCATGTATGTGTATTAAGGTGTATATAAGAGAACATACATGTTTTATATGAACATGCATGTTTTCTAATGCAAAATTGGAGTTCTCGCAGTTCCCGCACTAAAAAGGGTTCTGAAAATATATATATATATATATATATATATATATATATATATATATATATATATATATATATATATATATATATATATATTAAGCGTCGAATCATCTAAAAATGTTAAAATTAATTAATAATTCTTCACATATAGAATTATAGGCCATTATTCGGAGAAGTTATCAAACAGTCGTTTTCACTCAGAATTACTTTCATTCTTGATCATTTAGCATTTTGATTCATTCAGCATTTTGATTCATTCAGTGCTAAATCATAATGTTTTATCAAACAGCCCCTTTACACAAAAAGGTTGTTTGGCCAGCCTAACTATTTGGACTTGTACCTGACTAACCCAATTTGACCCATTTGCCACTGTCACGTATTTCATAAAATCCATGTACTGTTTAAGTTCTTAGAAGCTTGTTTTCTGTTTTATTTTATAGGTGGTTGCTTCAGTGGACTGGCCACAAGTGACCAGGTACAAGGCACTACTTTCTAGTATCATCTGCACAGCTACACAGGCAGGAGATCATCAATGATTTGTACACAACCTTAACTGATCCAAAAAGAGGCGTCGTTCACGGAGGCTTGATTAGGGTAATCAGTTAAACAATTTAAAAAGAATTTCGATTTGGTCTTCTTATACCTGCCATATTTCTCTTTCACTTTCTTTCTCTTAAAAGACTATAAATTATCACATCCAAATCAATTTAAAAAAAAAAAAAAAAGGCTAATTACCCAAAAATGTATTATAGTTGACACATTTATTATTGTGTGTAGCGTCCCATTTTTCGGTTATCTGTGTAACATACTATTGTTTTTCGTGTTATTGTGTGCCAATTTGACCTGCCTAGCAGGTTCTGCCACGTAGTTCAGGTCACCTCCATGTCACTGCCATGTCGCATACAATTATCCAAAAATGACAAGTATAAGACATTAGAGTGACATTCTTTAACATCACATGTTTTATAAACCACAAACATAATGTAAATTTTTTGAAATGGAATGATTTAGAATGTCTATGAACCTGCTAAAATAAATGAAATTTGTAAGGACAATATAAGAGCAATTGGTGGAAAATAATCTTTTTAGAGTGTTGCAGATTAACTTCAAACGTTCCCATGTATTTCAACAACCAAAGATTTACAAGAACTATATGACAGCCCGATACATTCCTCGGCTATGAATAAACAAATGTACTCAATAAATTTACATAATCAAGTACCTCCGTATGGCACCATAAATCCACCAGATTGTTTTATCTCCGGAGATTGACCCTGCCACCCGACTCCTAAACAAGTAGAAATCATCAAAGAAATCAACCGATATGATTAAAACAGAAATTCTTAAAAAAAAAAAAAAAAAAAAAAAAAAAAAAAAAAAAGAACGAGATTTGGTATATATGTTACCAAGTTGCATATTGAAATCACGAGTCTGAAGCTCATGATATTCTTGGCACAGGGCACACGGTTCACATAGTAGATGAAGAAGAATATTTATAAGTGGGTCATCGGGTAACATATAGAGATGACTCATCTTAATCCTGTAGCATCCGGATAAAATACATGATAAGTATTCCACCATGAATCAAAATGTATACAATACAACCTATTAAAACAAAAGACATTAGCAGTTTATTTGATAGAGAAAATAGAAAACAATCAAAAAGAATGCATCATTATTGGACTTACAGGTTGGGATATCATCAAAGCATTCAAAGAGACCAGTGGACCAAGTAGGAACCACACGTTGTTGTGGTGGAGCCCCAACAACATACTGGCTTGTTGGACCAGCCTCGCCTTTGCTAGAATCTGAGTCACTTGAAGAGGGTGTAGTAGCGGCCACTGTTTGGGCACCTTGAGGAGCCTTATCCTTGTCGTTTGGGAGTGAGGAATTCATTATTGAAACTAAATTATCCAGATAGAATTATGTGCTGGATAATTGAGCTTAGCCTGAGAATTGGTAAATATTGGCATTAACAGTATGTACATATACAAGTCGGAATGACTTCCTCTTCATGGACTCTAGTCCATACTCCACATTGGCCACTCTAACTGTACAGCTGCGATCGGATGAACAGCATGTGCTCTTCTGATAGTTGAAGGTGAGGCCTCAGATAGATGAATATATTATAAAATTCCCTTTTCAACTCTCTTTACTTCTCCTATCTACAACGATAACCGTTTTTATGCCAATAACGTCCTTCAACTTAGACAAACTGAATATGTGGTTCAATTGGTAACTAAGAATATTTATGTCAATCAGGTCACTAAACAGTTTAGTGACATAACAAACACTTAAATGTTGGTTAACCCTTTTAATTTTTCCGCAAAAATACATAGCCACGATAAACAATAACAGCTACGATGCTATTTGAGTACTGAATAGAATTTAAAAAAAAAAAAAAACTGAATTTAGTTCCCTAATATTTCTTAAGCAACTAACTAATGAAACAGGGGATATAAAAATGATAAACTTTGAACTTGATAGGAATATATACGAGGACCAACACGATGAACATAGTTGTTGGTATTTTAGTGTAAAATAGATTGAGTTTAATATGCATATAAGGGTCGACACTTATATGAATATTAACTGGACTAACGGGGGTTCCAAGGGGGCGGTAGCCCCCTTGGTGGGGGTTCGGGGGCAACGCCCCTGAGAGAAGCAGGGTCCAAGGGGCGGCAGCCCCTGGCAGGGTCCAAGGGGCAGCGCCAGGTCAGCTGTGAACTAGTTAGTTAATTTATGATTACACTAAAATGGGGGAGGTTTGTTGGTATTTTAGTATAAAATAGATTGAGTTTAATATGCATATAAGGGTCGAGCTGCCATGTCAGCTGGAAATTTTTTTATTTCCACTAAGTTGATATGTCAAAAATTCCTCAGAAAATTAAATTTTCGGAAATTGAGGGACTAATTTTGACTGTTTGAGACCTTGAAACTGCCTAAAGGCAGTTAACCCTAAAACGTTTTAGAAGGATACAGAAAAAACGTTTTCTGGATATACAGAAACACAAGAACAAAAACATCATACACAAACTTGAATCAATTAGATTTTATCCGGTCGTTAATTGGTATCCACTCCAATTTAATCGATCTGAAAGCGTTCATACTCGTGACTTCTAATTGCTATCAGGATACTATCACCCCACATACGACACATCTACAACAAAGATCGATTAAATTCTTAACAGGATGGCAGGAGAATCTGTACCAGATATGACATCTAAGTTTGTGAAGTTAGCCAAATTCGAAGGGCAGGATTTTCGAAGATGGCAGAAGAAGATTGTAACACCCCCAATTCATGGATGCAGCGGAATTCAAACTGGGTGTTACTCGACGGCACAATAGTCACAATAATAGAAAACGAACTCCAATTGAGTCGTTTTAAAAGATGTATCATTCAAATTATATAAATATTAGAGATTTCAAAATGAGGTCCCAATTGGTTCCATGTTTACAATATATAATAAATGAGTTTTGAATGATAATAAAATTTATAGCCCTCTTGAGTATCCGTGCCCTTCCGTGCCATCCTTGATCGTCATGAACCTGAAATACATGCTTGAGAGGTCAACACAAAGGTTGAGTGATATTCATAGAGTTTGTTAAATCGATTGAACACAATATGTTGGTAGTGTGAGTTATAGGCTCACACCAATGTTTGGAAAACAAAACAGGTAGGCTACGTTATTATACGCCCGGAACATGTATTATACACTAAGCTTATGAAACCATAACGTTAACGTGTACCAATATCGATTGGCAGATTTATCCCGGTAGGTACTTTGCTAACATACCTAAATCTCAAATATTAATGCATTTGTTTGCACTTAGTCAAAACAAATGGGATTCGTCAATCCCAATAGGCCTATTATTAATATTCGCGCTCACTATTGCTAGTGACTAAATGGTTCATAATAAAGGATTTCGGTTTAGCAAGGTTGGTACTTAGTGATAATAAAACAATCAGGTAAGCATACAATTTAAAAACATTGTGCTCGGTTAAAATAGCATGTATTCCCCCCCATGGGTTTGTAAAACATTGTAATAATGTAAAGTGGGGCTATGAACTCACCTTAAGTAAGATAGCAAGTAATGAATGTAACGGTCGAATCGTGAAGGTTTCTACGAGCAACCTATAATAGAATGTTGCGACTTAGGATCGGAGTAAAGAATATGAAGTAGTGCCTATATATATATCTTGCATTATAGTCCATGATGTGGTATGATGTATATTGTAAGTCTTTGAAAGTAATGATTCATGAAACATGTATGTTTTGTATATCGTTTACTACCGTTCGGGCCGACATAATTCAGAAGTCATGTTAGTAAGCGTTCGAGGAGCCAGGACACTTTAACTCGTAAATCCACAACTCATCTCGACGGCTTACATAATGAACTCCTCACATGAGGCTCCCTACTATTGTAGTAGTTGATGAAATAGATATAAGTTTTGATCCGAAAAGTTACATGTCCGATATTTGAATAAACTTAGGAAAGTTTATTAGTACATGAAGATTGTTATTAGGGGTAGTTTCATAAGTCTTGAATGACCATTTTCTCTTGGTAAAATCTCATGGTTTCCTTTTAAGTGAAGTAGATCCAAATTGTATGTTCAAGTTATCGCCAACTCTTGTTTCATGTTTACGCCTATGTAAGTTTACTTGGTCATTTCGTCATGGCCTAGCCATGACCTTTGGTCATTGTTCCAAGGTCATGAGACACAACCTTGGCTCTAGCCATGGTTGTGGTCTTGATTATAGGTCATAAGACCTCTTGTTCCTTTCAAAGTATAACCATAATCTTGTGACTTTCGCCTAAAAATGGGCTGTTTAGAATTTGAAGAATTTTATCACTTGGAAAGTGTTTTTAGGTCTCGAGCTTCTTTGTTCCTGAACGAAAACGTCGTTCCGGACAACTTTCGTGTTTTAACTTTTTGATGAATCGGACCAGAAGTGGGACTTTCAAAAAGTCAGAATGCGATTCAGGAGGTTTAGGCAGTTTTGCCGGAAATCTTTGGTAACTTCAAATGGGCGTAACTTTTGACTCGTATACTCGTTTTAGGTGGTTCAAATTGCTATGGTTTCCTTGTTAAGTCCTCTACTGTAATATGTAATAATCCAATATCAAATTTTTACCATTTTGATCAGGTCTTACCAAGAAATTCACTAGTTTGCTTGTTTTAGTAACTTGTTTTAACAATCAATAACAATAACTTGTTTTGGTCATTTTTATACATCATGGACATGATAACAAGACAATATATAGCACAAATAATATGTAAATAACATGAACATGATTATTTAACAAGAATCAAGTTAGGGTTTGGCTCACAACTTTTGGCTTTCAAAGATGAAAGGAAGTTAACATGTAAGGATAGGACTTTGATAGACTTGCTTCAACCCTTTTTCACTTCATGCAATCTTTCTACCATTGGTATTCTTGAAAGATGGATGATGAAGGTTTAGGTGAAATGAGTGGATTTAAACTCAAGAGAAATCACCAAGTATATGAGGTTATGGAAGTGTTTGATGAATGATAACCTATCTAGGGTTTCTACCTTGTTTAAGCTCTTGATTCTTTTGGATAATACTTGGAGTGAATTAGAAAATGGAATGGTGTTTGTGTGTGTGTTGTGGACGTTCATGGAGAGGTAAGGAGGCTTTATATGGCCTTGAGGAGGTTAGAAGTGTTGACTTGTCAACACTTGATCACCAAGTTTAACACATGTTCTCATCTAAGGCCTCCTAGCATGAGATTGAGCCACACAAGGCTGAATTCCCCCTCCCTAGGTCGTTTCCTAAGCTTGGAGAGCAAGGGTGTGGACTTTGGATGATATTATCCAAGATATCTAGTTAGTTTTGACTCCGGGAAATGCCAATCGTAAATGATTAAGCCTCAAAACGTAAAACCGGGTGTCGTAAAATTATGGAACTTGAAAGTATTGATAAACATGTCCATATGTCCCATAATAAAATATAAAATGAGTGGTAGGATCCATTTGGGTGGTAAACCCTGCTAAAAACTGGAAACACGGGTCTAAAACGCGTAATTCGCGTAAAACGCTGAATATTGCGTAAAATTGAGAAAAGTAAAATGTTACTTTTCTAATGTTATAAAAATGATTTAAAATGACTTATAATGTCTAGACTGGGCTCAGTCTAGTGTCGGTTGGTATTAAATGTCTTTTAGACATCAAACCGTAAGCCTAAAAATCACGAAATGACTTATAACATCAAGGGATCATTTTTGGTCAATGGAGGAGGGAAAGAATATGTTGACTTTTTCTAATAAGTTGAAAACTCAAAAAGTCTTAGAAACACGTTTTGTGGTCTCACGGTTAATCGCCCAAATGGTTAAGCGTGCTCATGCGAGAGTAGTACAGGCATGGGTGACCTGCTGGGAAGTTTTTGGTCATATTTTTCTCAGTCACGATTAATTCTCAAATAAATCATGAGTGTGTAAAATATTTTACTGATGTGGGGTCACCTGACGGGGTTGAATTTCGTTGTGCGTAGAATTTCTGATTGACGTTTTACCCTAAAACGTGTAATTCCGTGTAATTCCTTAATAACTTTCACGAAAATGAGCTTATGAATGTCAAACTTTTAATTTGCCATGGAAATGATTTATCACTTGAGAATATCAAATAAAAATCAACTTTCGGGAAAATTTTCGGGAAAAATGAATAGTAAAAGTGAATAGTGAAATTTTCCGGGAATGGTGATTATCCTGAAAAATGTGAATTGTTACAGTCTCTACCCCTTACGGGGAACTTCGTCCCGAAGTTCTATGTGTGTCATATGTTGGAGTGGTGTCGATAAAGATGTGTGGTTACTTATGAGGACCAAAGTCTGGGATTTCCGGTAATGTAATTTGATTTGTCATTTCAGTGTATGGTGTAGGATGAGGCTTCCTTTTTTGTAGGAAAGGTATGGTAATAGTCGAATATCAAAGGAAATTGATATAGCAGTCGAATATTAATAGGAATCGATATAGTAGTTGAATATCAAATAGAACTTGATATAGTTAAATATCAAAATGGAAATTGATATAGTTGTCAAGTATCAATAGCAATTGATATAACAGTTGAACAACAATAGCAATTTACATAGGAATCCAATAAATGGAAATTGATATAAGAATCGAATCATGGAATAAGCGTTGAACATGCGGTTGGACCAAGTCCTGTTTGATTTGTACGGCTGCCCATGCATATGGCTACATGGCTTCACAATAAGTTTGGTATGACTGCCCATGCATATGGCTACATGGCCCCGTAATGAGTTTGGTACGACTGCACATGCATATGGTTACATGGCCTCGCAACGAGTTTGTTTGTTATTGCACTATCATTATGAAAACCAAAGTGTAAACCTCGTACTAATGGAAATTGGGATAGTCGTTGTAATCATAGCCTAGTAGGTAATCGGTTGTTGTACCTGGGTTTATGTCATGGTTTGAAGCGATGTCGGTGAAAAGATAGGATTTCTTGTGGTGAATAAAATGTAGGTATCATGCCATACCCGAGCAATGTAATGTAGGTATCAAGCCATACCCGAGCAATGTAATGTAGGTATCAAGCCATACCCGAGCAATGTAATGTAGGTATCAAGCCATACCCGAGCAATGTAATGTAGGTTGACTTCATACTTATGTTATTTCGGATATAATTAAGCCCACTTGTTTATAATTCTTTATTTACATAGAGAGGCATCCCAAACAATGTAACTAAAGGAATATAAACGTATGGTTCGATGATTTATAATTTCTTTATTTAAATGAAAAGGCATCCCAATCCATTCAAATAAGGACATTATAAATCATCCTACTCAAGAATTCCCGACACAACATTCATACTTAGCCGGTGAGTTACAAGGTAGTGTATTACGAGATGATACTGGTGTTCCAAAGGTACAAGATGAATATTCAAACTTGTAAAGCTGATGAGGGTACTTGTGGTGTAACTAAGGATGATTTGAGCTTTTACAAGTGCATCAAGATCTGTTAATGAGCTTGTGTTTGTAACGGTTGTGAAGATAATGATGTGATATGTTGATGAACAAAAGTGTGTAGTGTATGCTTAACATTAATACTCTTAGGTATAGATGTTGAGTTTGCTTTAAAAATCTTAAAAGATTTTAAAAGTTTATGATGGAATGGTATCCTAAACAGGATGGTACTTCTACAGGATGAAGAGAATAATTGATAACTATCCCAAGATAGTAGTTCGGATTATCTCATAAATGAAAAATTTCAAGAATGAAATTAGGTAACACAAATAAGGTGTTAAGATTTCGCTGAGTGGTAAGGCACTATCGTGTCTCTAGATCGTTTTAATGTATTCTGGTGGTTTATCGTGTTTCATGTAGGAAATCAACCTAAACATAACCCTAGTACAACTACTCTCAGTATTTGAAAATTTTAAGTCGAATATAGTTAGTCAGACTATATTCCACTGTCCCAAGGTTAAATATAGGTGACTAGTCTATATTTAGCCAAGGTTCGATAAAATTTTCAAATACCTAAATTAGGTATACTTTTGATATGTCCGTTGCTTTCGGGAAACTGTCCACCAAACAAAGGCAATGTCAAACCCTTCAATTGCAAGTCCCGGCCATACAAGACTTGTAACCCATGTTTTCACATTCCATTGCATAGAAGATAGTAAGGGTAGGTACGTATGGAAAGGAAGTTTTTAAGTAGTTCTAAAATAGAACATACTTGGCCAGGATCACGAACTTTTAATAATGAAGGTTTCATAAGAAAACATTGATGAATGTAGAGAAAGTTCAGCTTTTGTCGATGATGGATTAGTTTGTCCTTTAGAAATCTCATATTTCTTGTTTTGAAATCGATAGATTGTGACGGGTTTTTGATATCATAAGAAATGATATTGATTATGTGATGGAATAATTCTAGAGACCATTTGCACAAAACACAAAGTCTCGGAAGTAGGTTAGACCATTGTGTAATTCACAATGTCTGGGAAGTAGGTTAAA
The DNA here is from genome assembly GCA_030686995.1 of Artemisia argyi. Lineage (NCBI taxonomy): Eukaryota > Viridiplantae > Streptophyta > Magnoliopsida > Asterales > Asteraceae > Artemisia > Artemisia argyi. The sequence goes on along the minus strand of JARVZY010001142.1, from coordinate 23,504 downwards.
CCGTTGTGTGACTCAAAACATTTGAGAAATGATTAAGACCATTGTATCATACAATGTCTTGGAAAATGAATGAGACCATTGCATCTCACAATGTCTTGGAAAATGAATGAGACCATTGTATCTCACAATGTCTTGGAAAATGAATGAGACCATTGTATCTCACAATGTCTTGGAAAATGAATGAGACCATTGTATCTCACAATGTCTCGGAAAATGAATGAGACCATTGTATCTCACAATGTCTTGGAAAATGAATGAGACCATTGTATCTCACAATGTCTTGGAAAATGAATGAGACCATTGTAATCATTTACAATGTCTTGGACATATAATGTTGGAGTAGGAACATGATTGGGAGAGTGTGGCTGTGCCGAAATGCCTTAGAATAGGCATACACAGATATGTTTAGATAAAATGATTGAAAATAAACCGAGTTTATATATCAATATACTAATATGTTCATGTAGCATAAAATGCCTAGTGTGTATATATCAATATACTTATATGTGTTCATGTAGCATAAAATGCTTAGTGTCTATATATCAATATACTTATATGTGTTCATGTAGCATAAAATGCTTACGGGGAAATGCTCAATTATGTTTAGGGTACATATATCAATATGCAATTATGTTTGTGTAGCACAAAAATGTCTACGGGGAAATGCTCAAAATGGGTATATATGAATATACAAATATGTTTGTGTATCATAACATGCTTACTAAGTCCATAATCGTCTGGAGGATGGAAGACACGGAGAGTGGAAGGCTATAAAATGTTTTTGCTTGTACATGTGGTTATAGTTTAGGTCTCAATTAGACCCGTTTCTCTATAACCATGGCTCTGGTACCAATCTGTAACACCCCCAATTCATGGATGCAGCGGAATTCAAACTGGGTGTTACTCGACGGCACAATAGTCACAATAATAGAAAACGAACTCCAATTGAGTCGTTTTAAAAGATGTATCATTCAAATTATATAAATATTAGAGATTTCAAAATGAGGTCCCAATTGGTTCCATGTTTACAATATATAATAAATGAGTTTTGAATGATAATAAAATTTATAGCCCTCTTGAGTATCCGTGCCCTTCCGTGCCATCCTTGATCGTCATGAACCTGAAATACATGCTTGAGAGGTCAACACAAAGGTTGAGTGATATTCATAGAGTTTGTTAAATCGATTGAACACAATATGTTGGTAGTGTGAGTTATAGGCTCACACCAATGTTTGGAAAACAAAACAGGTAGGCTACGTTATTATACGCCCGGAACATGTATTATACACTAAGCTTATGAAACCATAACGTTAACGTGTACCAATATCGATTGGCAGATTTATCCCGGTAGGTACTTTGCTAACATACCTAAATCTCAAATATTAATGCATTTGTTTGCACTTAGTCAAAACAAATGGGATTCGTCAATCCCAATAGGCCTATTATTAATATTCGCGCTCACTATTGCTAGTGACTAAATGGTTCATAATAAAGGATTTCGGTTTAGCAAGGTTGGTACTTAGTGATAATAAAACAATCAGGTAAGCATACAATTTAAAAACATTGTGCTCGGTTAAAATAGCATGTATTCCCCCCATGGGTTTGTAAAACATTGTAATAATGTAAAGTGGGGCTATGAACTCACCTTAAGTAAGATAGCAAGTAATGAATGTAACGGTCGAATCGTGAAGGTTTCTACGAGCAACCTATAATAGAATGTTGCGACTTAGGATCGGAGTAAAGAATATGAAGTAGTGCCTATATATATATCTTGCATTATAGTCCATGATGTGGTATGATGTATATTGTAAGTCTTTGAAAGTAATGATTCATGAAACATGTATGTTTTGTATATCGTTTACTACCGTTCGGGCCGACATAATTCAGAAGTCATGTTAGTAAGCGTTCGAGGAGCCAGGACACTTTAACTCGTAAATCCACAACTCATCTCGACGGCTTACATAATGAACTCCTCACATGAGGCTCCCTACTATTGTAGTAGTTGATGAAATAGATATAAGTTTTGATCCGAAAAGTTACATGTCCGATATTTGAATAAACTTAGGAAAGTTTATTAGTACATGAAGATTGTTATTAGGGGTAGTTTCATAAGTCTTGAATGACCATTTTCTCTTGGTAAAATCTCATGGTTTCCTTTTAAGTGAAGTAGATCCAAATTGTATGTTCAAGTTATCGCCAACTCTTGTTTCATGTTTACGCCTATGTAAGTTTACTTGGTCATTTCGTCATGGCCTAGCCATGACCTTTGGTCATTGTTCCAAGGTCATGAGACACAACCTTGGCTCTAGCCATGGTTGTGGTCTTGATTATAGGTCATAAGACCTCTTGTTCCTTTCAAAGTATAACCATAATCTTGTGACTTTCGCCTAAAAATGGGCTGTTTAGAATTTGAAGAATTTTATCACTTGGAAAGTGTTTTTAGGTCTCGAGCTTCTTTGTTCCTGAACGAAAACGTCGTTCCGGACAACTTTCGTGTTTTAACTTTTTGATGAATCGGACCAGAAGTGGGACTTTCAAAAAGTCAGAATGCGATTCAGGAGGTTTAGGCAGTTTTGCCGGAAATCTTTGGTAACTTCAAATGGGCGTAACTTTTGACTCGTATACTCGTTTTAGGTGGTTCAAATTGCTATGGTTTCCTTGTTAAGTCCTCTACTGTAATATGTAATAATCCAATATCAAATTTTTACCATTTTGATCAGGTCTTACCAAGAAATTCACTAGTTTGCTTGTTTTAGTAACTTGTTTTAACAATCAATAACAATAACTTGTTTTGGTCATTTTTATACATCATGGACATGATAACAAGACAATATATAGCACAAATAATATGTAAATAACATGAACATGATTATTTAACAAGAATCAAGTTAGGGTTTGGCTCACAACTTTTGGCTTTCAAAGATGAAAGGAAGTTAACATGTAAGGATAGGACTTTGATAGACTTGCTTCAACCCTTTTTCACTTCATGCAATCTTTCTACCCTTGGTATTCTTGAAAGATGGATGATGAAGGTTTAGGTGAAATGAGTGGATTTAAACTCAAGAGAAATCACCAAGTATATGAGGTTATGGAAGTGTTTGATGAATGATAACCTATCTAGGGTTTCTACCTTGTTTAAGCTCTTGATTCTTTTGGATAATACTTGGAGTGAATTAGAAAATGGAATGGCGTTTGTGTGTGTGTTGTGGACGTTCATGGAGAGGTAAGGAGGCTTTATATGGCCTTGAGGAGGTTAGAAGTGTTGACTTGTCAACACTTGATCACCAAGTTTAACACATGTTCTCATCTAAGGCCTCCTAGCATGAGATTGAGCCACACAAGGCTGAATTCCCCCTCCCTAGGTCGTTTCCTAAGCTTGGAGAGCAAGGGTGTGGACTTTGGATGATATTATCCAAGATATCTAGTTAGTTTTGACTCCGGGAAATGCCAATCGTAAATGATTAAGCCTCAAAACGTAAAACCGGGTGTCGTAAAATTATGGAACTTGAAAGTATTGATAAACATGTCCATATGTCCCATAATAAAATATAAAATGAGTGGTAGGATCCATTTGGGTGGTAAACCCTGCTAAAAACTGGAAACACGGGTCTAAAACGCGTAATTCGCGTAAAACGCTGAATATTGCGTAAAATTGAGAAAAGTAAAATGTTACTTTTCTAATGTTATAAAAATGATTTAAAATGACTTATAATGTCTAGACTGGGCTCAGTCTAGTGTCGGTTGGTATTAAATGTCTTTTAGACATCAAACCGTAAGCCTAAAAATCACGAAATGACTTATAACATCAAGGGATCATTTTTGGTCAATGGAGGAGGGAAAGAATATGTTGACTTTTTCTAATAAGTTGAAAACTCAAAAAGTCTTAGAAACACGTTTTGTGGTCTCACGGTTAATCGCCCAAATGGTTAAGCGTGCTCATGCGAGAGTAGTACAGGCATGGGTGACCTGCTGGGAAGTTTTTGGTCATATTTTTCTCAGTCACGATTAATTCTCAAATAAATCATGAGTGTGTAAAATATTTTACTGATGTGGGGTCACCTGACGGGGTTGAATTTCGTTGTGCGTAGAATTTCTGATTGACGTTTTACCCTAAAACGTGTAATTCCGTGTAATTCCTTAATAACTTTCACGAAAATGAGCTTATGAATGTCAAACTTTTAATTTGCCATGGAAATGATTTATCACTTGAGAATATCAAATAAAAATCAACTTTCGGGAAAATTTTCGGGAAAAATGAATGTCACACCCCCAAGATCGGGTCCAGCGGAAGCATACATGTAGCTGGGGTGTAACTCAATTGATATCACAACACTAGTTCAAAAATGGTTTGCACTTGAATCATTTTGAATAAAATAGTTAAATCAAAATGTTGAATTTACATTGTTAAAAGTAATGCGGAAGTAGGCCATTAAAATAGTTAAAAACGGTCCCCAAATGAATAATCAGAGTCTTCTATGACCATGCCATGCCCTGCCAAAACCTCCAGTAGCGTGCCATTGGTTAAAACCTGAAAATACATGCTAAAGTGTCAACACAATGGTTGGTGAGTTCATAGAGTCTTGTGAAAAAGAATGTAATGCATTGAAATGAAGATTTCCCAGCAAAGGCATCGTAAATCCACTCAGTTCCAAGTCCCGCCATAAGAGACTTGTAACCTGTGTGTTTACAACCCACTGCCAAATGTAATATGTTTGTAATAAATCAGTCATAAGATTGTTGCAAAGACATCGTAATTCTGTAGTAATAGTGGTGGAAAAGTATCGTAATTCCGTAAGTAATTTTTGTATGTACAATAGCCACAAGTATAAAGTGAACCGACATAAATGTCAAAAATGCTACATTGTCCCTTAAGCTCATGACCCCGAAGCTAGACTTTGTAATGCCCCAACAGAGTGTCTACCAGGCACTCACTTGATAAGACATGAAATGCATTCGTCCCGTTGGAGCAACCCAAACACGAATGGAGGCGTCACCCTCAATAGATCTATTCACTCACTCTCGCTTAGTACTTGAAATTAACGGTCCATGATATTGAAAGGGGACTTGTTATGAAATGGTAGTAAGGCAACTTAAGCAATGTATGGAATTTGTAATACTTGGGCATGTACAAAAATAGTTGTTGCAATGTATTCTCCCCCGTGGGATTTGAAATCTTATAAAAGTATAACACGAGTATTTAAGCATGTATCTCCCCCAAAGAGTTTGTAAAGTAATTAAACCAGTAAAAGTGGGGCTATGACTCACCTGATATGATGGTACCATGAACATGTAATGAGCTGAAAAACAAGGCGCGCACACTAGCCGCAACCTAATATGAATGATGAACGATCTACTTTAGATCATGAAATGATGTTATGAATGTCCATGCACATGTTTCTATACCACTCTACTCTTTGGAAAAACACTTGTATTATCAAAAATATATATTCCAAGAATTTGGAAAATATTGCTATTAGAAAATATAAATAGCTAGTTATAATATATATATACTTATATATATATATATATAACGTAAGTTTCCATGTTAGTGTTGAAATACTCGGGTTGTAATCCTTGAAATGATGAAAATATACTCGTAATAACTAATACCACATTAGTTATAAAGCTTGGTACTTAATATTACTTCTAGCTCAAAAATGTACTTCGTAGTTTTAGTGCCAAATTTATATAAAAGCTGTCAAATATAAAGTGGTTTTAGCCGATATTCAAACGTGAATATCTTTGTCGTTACTTGTCCGTTTTACTTGTTCTTTATGTCCACGGTTACGTCTTAGTATGTAGTAATATATTTTGGAAAGCTCGGCTCCTCCGGGTTACGTCTAAAGTCTCTTTTTGTCCAATGAAAAACGTCAAACAGCAACCATTTTCAGAAAAATACTTTTCGTCTACAATCTTGCAAAAATCATAACTCCTTCGTTATAGACTCTTTTTAATCCGTTCTTTCGCCTACGGATTCGTTTTTGAAAGTATTTTCTAAAAATTTTGCCAAAGTTTCCTTGGTGTTTACTGATTTTCCAGATTTTTACAAAACGGAACAGCATGTCTAAAATAGGTTCCAAATCAAGTTTCCAAGGTTAAAAACTAATTTCTACCATCACCAAACCTCTTGTAATCACCACATGGCTAATCTAATCTTACCATACACCTTCTTAGGGTGCCATGGACTCCTAACCAAGTTATTAGAGCAAGGGGATTCATAACTAAAAAGTTAGGGTTTGTATGTTTCTTTTTAGCCAAAATAAAGTGTGGTATAGCTACTTGTACATGGTTTTTAGCATGATACTTATGTAATACATGTAAAAATAGGATGATCCATGAAAAAAATAAAGATGAAAACTTACTTGATAAAATGAGATGATTATAGGATGATTATGCTTGATGTTCTTGTGTTTTTGTTGCTTGATTCTTGATTAGGCTTGTAAAATGAACAAGTTTAGTGTTTTACTTTATGGAAAATGATCACTTGATCATGGAGATCAATTATGGGTCGTGGTTTTGGAGAGGAAATGGAAGAGATGAGCAAGTTTTGATCTTTCTAAAAAGCATGGATTATGATTTTGTGATTTAGTAAAGTTAGGTTATTATAGGTTTATTAGTTAAATAAGGGTAAGTTAATGCCAAGGGTTAAAAGGGTGGCACATGGCCGGTTTTTCAAGGGTAGAAGGGGGTTAGGGTACTTGGTAGTTATTTAGAAAACCTTGTAAGAATTTGCACTAGTTTGTGTTTTTAGTTACGATCGGGTACCGGTTTTATTAGAAATAAATGTTCACGAAGTTTACCGGGATGAAATAAAGTCATAATAATGTTGAAAACATATTAAAAATATGTTGGGTACATTTACTGAGTGATCGGGTGATTAATGTTTAGTTTTAACGAAAACCGTCGTTATATTCATACGCGTACGTTATAAATAAAATAAATTTCCAAAATACTGGGTAACTGAATGTTATAACTTTTATGATGTTAAAATGGATATAAAAATATGTCGGGACCATTGTGGGAATATTTAGATATATTCGTCGTGTATAAACCGGGTGTTAACGTTTATTATAATTACGTATACGTAAAAACGTTAAATGTACTGAATATAGAAATTTGAAAATCCTGAGAGTGGTATAACATGAAAATGCTGTTATGATGATATGCAGACTATCCCCAGTCCGTATGCAGTGTACTTAACACTAATGAAATGAATTCGCACCTAAACCAATCCGGTTACGCGAATTTGAATACCCGTAAACTAAATTTACGATGAAATGAGTAATGCAAGTGAATGATGAAAACTTTTCCGGAAATGAATAGTGTTCGGTGAATAGTAAATTTCCCAAAAGTTTCTCAGAATATCAAACGGACCTCGGAAACGATGAATAGTAAAACGATGAATAGTGTTTTGATGAATAGTGATTTATGAATAGTAAAAAGTCGAAGTTTGGGAAAATGACCTGAAATGGTAAATGACGTGAAATGGTGAGTTGTGACAATGAATAGTAAAAGTGAATAGTGAAATTTTCCGGGAATGGTGATTATCCTGAAAAATGTGAATTGTTACAAAGATGCAATTCTTGTTAACCACCATGAAAGTTGTGTACGTTTTGACAACACCAGCACCGGAGGAAGTGGAAGGTGAAACCATTGATCAAATCAGAAAACGAAACAAGTTCTGGAATGATGACTTCATATGTCGTGGAACAATTTTAAATGGTATGTGTGACACTCTTTTTGATATTTATCAAAACGTAGAATCTGCAAAAGAATTATGGGAAACGCTTCAAGCCAAATACATGGCTGAAGATTCATCCAGTAAGAAATTCTTGGTTAGTGATTTCATGAATTACAAAATGATAGATGGTCGTTCCGTTATGGAACAATACAATGAGTGTCTTAGTATACTTGGTCGCTTTACCCAACATGGTTTAAAAATGGATGAATCCAATGCGACGGCATCTATTATTGACAAACTTCCGCCTTCTTGGAAGGATTTCAAAACTAATTTGAAACATAAGAAGGAAGAATACAATTTGGTTGAGTTGGGCAGTACCATTAGTATTGAGGAAGGGTGTAGACGTATGGAGAAAACATGGGTGAATGAAAAAGACAAGGATATTGGTGGTTCAAATGTCAATATGGTTGAAGAAACTAATGATAATTTCAAAAAGGGTTCGAATTCTAAGAACAAGAAACGAAAGTTTCAAGGTAACGATTACAAAAAGGGAGGTGTAAAGAAAGCAAAACAGTCCAACGATGGGGGCTGTTGGAAATGTGGGAAACCTGGACATTTCAAACGTGATTGCCGTAGTGGAAAAGGCAAAAACGAGGCTGGTACTAGTGGTGGATCCAAAGGAGATCCGAAACAAGCAGGTACAATATTAACAATTAATAATAATTCGGATTTGAATTATGTATCATTAATTTGTGAATCATTCTATGTACAGGATGATGATATTGCTTGGTGGTATGATTCTGGTGCGACGTGTCAGGTGTGCAAGGACCGAAGATGGTTCAAGGAACTTGCAACTATTAATGATGGACGTGTTTTAACTATGGGAAATGTCGCAACAGAACCAATACTTGGAATTGGACTAGTAGATTTAACTTTTACTTCTGGAAAAACTATTTCGTTGTGTAATGTATTGTATGTGCCCGGTATTCGGAAAAACTTGTTGTCCGGTGTAGTATTAAATAATTGTGGGTACAAACAAGTGTTAGAATCCGATAAGTATATCTTGTCGAAACATGGTTCTTTTGTTGGATTTGTTTATTTGTGTAATGGAATGATTATGCTTAATTTAGATATGCCTTCTACTTTTAATTCGATTTGTATGGTTAATTCTATATCTAGTGTTAAACTTAGTAACATGGAATTATGGCATGCTAGACTAGGACATGTTCATTATAAAAGAATGAAAGAGATGTCTAAAATGAGTATGATTCCATCTATTGAGTTGGACCATAATAAGTGTAAAACTTGCATGTTAACTAAGATTACTAGAAAACCATTTAAAAGTGCAAATCGTGAATCCAAACTGTTAGACCTTATTCATAGTGATCTATGTGATTTGCATGCTACACCATCTCTAGGAAATAAGAAATATGTCATAACTTTCATTGATGATGCATCACGTTATTGCTATATATATTTATTGCATTCAAAGGATGAAGCTCTTGATAAATTTCGTATTTATAAACAAGAGGTAGAGCTTCATCAAAAAGATTTGGTAAAAATCTTGCGTACCGATCGTGGAGGGGAGTATTATGATCCGGTATATTTCCAATCTACCGGAATAATACACCAAACAACGGCTCCATACACACCACAACAAAATGGTGTGGATGAAAGAAAGAATAGGACATTGAAAGAAATAGTGAATTCAATGTTATCTTATTCGGGGTTAAGTGAAGGATTTTGGGGAGAAGCCATGTTAACGGCTTGTTATTTGCTGAACCGTATCCCCGGTAAAAGCAATAAGAAAACTCCTTATGAACTTTGGCATAAAAAAGCACCAAACTTGAGTTTTCTCAAAGTTTGGGGATGTAGGGCTGTTGTTAGGCTCACTGAACCTAAAAGGAAAACTTTAGGTGAAAGAGGTATAGATTGCATATTCATTGGGTATGCTGAAAACTCATATGCATATAGGTTTTATGTATTAGAACCTAATGAGTATGTTTCTGTGAATTCTGTGATAGAATCACGAGATGCAATCTTTGATGAAGAAAGATTCACATCTATACCTAGGCCAAGGGACATGATTCATAGTTCTAAGGAACTGGTTAATACCGAAGATGTTCCATCGACTAGCACTGAACCAAGAAAGGGTACACGAGTAAGAAGAACCAAAACTTTTGGTGATGATTTTCAACTTTACTTAGTTGAAGGATCAAGGAATGAAATTAATTATCAATATCAATATTGTTTTAATATTGATAAGGATCCAATGACATATAGTGAAGCAATGGCTTCAAGGGATGTTGCTTTTTGGAAAGAAGCAATCCAAGATGAGATGGATTCTATCTTGCAAAACGAAGTTTGGAAATTGGCTGATTTACCTCATGGTTGTAAACCATTAGGAAGTAAATGGATCTTCAAGAGGAAGATGAAAGTAGATGGTACTATTGATAAGTATAAAGCCAGGTTGGTAATCCAAGGCTTTAGACAAAAAGAGGGTATTGATTATTTCGATACATATGCTCCGGTTGCTAGGATATCTACTATTAGATTGTTATTAGCATTAGATGCTATACACAATCTTGTAATTCACCAAATGGATGTGAAAACTGCATTCTTGAATGGTGAATTAGATGAAGAGATTTATATGAAACAACCCGAAGGGTTTGTTATGCCTGGACATGAACACAAGGTATGTAAGTTGGTTAAATCTCTTTATGGGTTAAAACAAGCACCTAAACAATGGCATCAAAAATTTGATGAAATTGTGTTGTCAAGTGGTTTTGTTTTAAATCAAGCTGACAAATGTGTTTATAGTAAATTTGATGATTCTAAGAATGGAGTCATTATATGCTTATATGTAGATGACATGTTGATCTTTGGTACAAACCAAGATCAAGTGGATGAGACAAAGGAATTCTTGTCATCTAAATTTGCTATGAAAGACATGAGGGAGGCGGAAGTGATCTTAGGTATTAAGATCATACGTGAAAACAAGGGTATTTCAATTTCTCAATCTCATTATATTGAGAAGATCTTGGATAAGTTTGATTTTAAGAATTATTCTCCCACAAGTACTCCCATGGATCCGCAAGTTAAGCTATTACCTAATAAAGGTAAAGCGGTGTCTCAACTTGAATACTCGAAAAAGATTGGATCCTTAATGTATGCTATGATAAGTACTAGGCCGGATATTGCTTATGCAGTCGGAAAGCTTAGTAGGTTTACTAGCAATCCTAGTACATTTCATTGGTGAGCATTGGATCGAGTATTTCAGTACTTGAAAGGAACAGTTGATTATAAGTTAACTTACATTGGGTTTGCTTCAGTAATTGAGGGTTTTAGCGATGCAAGTTGGATATCCAATAAAGAAGATCATTCTTCTACATCTGGATGGGTGTTCCTTCTTGGGGGAGGTGCCATTAGTTGGGCATCAAAGAAACAGACTTGCATAACAAACTCAACTATGGAATCCGAGTTTGTTGCTTTGGCGGCAGCTGGTAATGAGGCTGAATGGTTAAGGAATTTGATTTATGAAATTCCGTTGTGGCCAAAGCCGATTTCTTCTATTTCTATAAGGTGTGATAGTCAAGCTACTTTGGCTAAGGCTTATAGTCAAGTGTATAATGGCAAGTCAAGACACTTAGGTGTAAGACACAGCATGGTTCGTAAGCTCATAATGCATGGTGTCATATCCGTTGAGTGGATTGCAACTCATCGGAATTTAGCTGATCATTTAACCAAAGGGTTATGTAGAGATCTCGTGAAAGGATCAGCTGTGGGATTGGGGTTAAAGTCCATATAAAAGCTCTCATGTTAAGATACCCAATTCCCACCTAATATGACGTTAGGTGCTGAATTTTGAATGTGGAAAGCTTAACATCTAGAGTTTGGAACACAACATTAAATTATCCCAAAGGTATGTGTTCGGTTCTGCAAGATAAAGAAGGTTGAAGTGTTCTTCTTAATAGTTCTTTTGAAAAATTGCATTTGCAGGTGCGAGATTAAAAGAACTACCTATACGAGTACGAAGTTTAGCTGCTTCAAGAAGTTGGGACTTGGCTTCGATGTACTCAAGAAAGGATAGGGACATAGGCTAGTAAAATAATGTGTCAAGTAAGAAATTGTGTATGTAAAACTATTGTGTATATTATCTTCATGTATTCAATAGTGATATTTCAAGGTTCAATCTTTCGGGAAACCTTGATATCCGAATATTTGGAATGTGTAATATACTAATATGAAATTCAAACGTCTCGACATTTCATTTATGCATTAGTTTGATTGTTTGCTGTGAACTAGTTAGTTAATTTATGATTACACTAAAATGGGGGAGGTTTGTTGGTATTTTAGTGTAAAATAGATTGAGTTTAATATGCATATAAGGGTCGAGCTGCCAGGTCAGCTGGAAATTTTTTTATTTCCACTAAGTTGCTATGTCAAAAATTCCTCAGAAAATTAAATTTTCGGAAATTGAGGGACTAATTTTGACAGTTTGAGACCTTGAAACTGCCTAAAGGCAGTTAACCCTAAAACGTTTTAGAAGGATACAGAAAAAACGTTTTCTGGATATACAGAAACACAAGAACAAAAACATCATACACAAACTTGAATCAATTAGATTTTATCCGGTCGTTAATTGGTATCCACTCCAATTTAATCGATCTGAAAGCGTTCATACTCGTGACTTCTAATTGCTATCAGGATACTATCATCCCACATACGACACATCTACAACAATAGTAGAGATCAACTAACAAGAACATAACAAAATTAACAACAATAATCAAATTAAAACAAAACCCAGTAACACTTGTTGTAGTCTTCGACTTGTAATAATTTTTCATTTGTAAAATTGAAAGATTAAAATAATATTTGAATTCGACTTTTTAGCTTTATTATAATATATGTGTTTGTTTCATGTCATAAGATGATGAAAGATTGAGGAGAAGATGATGAAAGAGTGTGTGTGCATGGAGTATGTGGCATTTTAAGGTTACGTGTATGTGGTGGATAAAAAAGAAAATTTTAAAATCACATAAACGGTCAACCTGTTGGGCAAGTCAAAACTGGCGCACAATAACATGAAAAATGAGTATGTTGCACAGAATAACCCAAAAATTAATAACAAAATTTGTCAAGTATGATACATTTTTGGGTAATTTGCTCTAAAAAGGTATTAAACCCATCACCAAACCCCATTATAACCACCACCATTTCCGGCTATGGATGGCGCAGAGGGGGCAACCGGTGGTGGTGGTCGTCAAAGATGGAATTTAGGGATATTTCATTTCATAAACAAACCCTTTTAGAATGCTCCTTCCATCTCAAATTATAAGTGCATTTTTCTATTTTTAGTTGTCCCAAAGTAGTGGTCCACTAATACATTTTAGTGGAGAAAAAATATACTACGTATTTTATTGGTGAATAGTCTAGTTAGTGTGATTTTCTTAAACTTTATGCAAATTAAAAGTGAACTTATTATTTTGGACGGAGGAAGTAATTAAAATACTTTTTTATTTTAACCTATCAAAATATGAAAAGGACAAAAAGAAAAATGACTAAACTACCATCATAGATTTTGTGTCGTTTTGAGTTTTTAGACCAAAGTCTAAATCTTCGTTTCACCTTTTCATTTAGTTTTGTATTAGAACGATGTCGTTTGGGTAGGAAAAGAAACATTTACGAAACAGCCCCGAAACTATACAACAAGTTATTGAACTTTTTATATTTAAATCTTTTTTATATAACAAACTTTACTTATTAAATATGTAACAAATATTTTACAACTTCTTTAATAAAAAATATATCGCTGGGAAGGCCTCTGGATTACGAACAAAATTAGCCCAATGGTGATATGCTTTTGACATGTGCAAAATTTTATAAAAAATATTGAAGTTTAATATATATATTTTTTTAAAAAGGATATTTTCCTTTAAATTACCTAATTACTTTAAAAATTACCGTAAAGTTTGTGTACACATATTCTAGGGGCTGTTTACGGACAAATGTGAGTAGTGTAGGTGCTTTTTTCGTGCCAAATCTATGATACTTTGTAACATTTGATTTTATTTTGTTATTAATACAAAATTTTATTTGTATTTTGTTGTGTCGTTTTACAAATGGCATAAACGGCCCCCAGTTGGGTTTTTAAATTATTTTCATGACTGGAATTTATTTTGCTTTATTTTTGTTTTCTAAAAAACTTGTCGTTTATCAACGTTGGTATTTGAAATACCTACTTCTTTCTCGAAACTCCCCTTCTTCTCCACTACGTTTATTAGCTCATCGCCGACTAACAATTTACGTATGTATTTTGATAATTACAGCTGCATTCATATTGTATTGTTCTAATTGCGCTTATGTCTTGCATTTTAAATTTTCAATTTTGCGGTTTCCCCGTGCTTTACTATATGGTTGTTACGTATGCGTTGATATGTTGTGCCCCGGTTTCAATATGCCTGCTACTTATGCATGTTAAAGTAGTCGAATAACCTATTTTGTACGTTCCTGTGTCTTTTTTATGCTGGATACCATTGACGTAGGGTGTTTGATCGTCATGTGTGCTCGATATGGTTGTGTACTTATTCTCATTACAATAACATAAAAAAAGATGGACAAGCGGTAAATATATGAACAAAACATACCTTAAAAGCATTAAAAAATATAGCAAATAATATAAATACCACGAAACTGAAACATAAACGTTCCCAAAAAAATTATATAGCAAATTGGCTCCGCCGCAACGCGCGGGGCCTACATTCTCATTTGCATAGAGATTTGTGGGTTCTCAAATATTTACACTAAAGTTTTGGAGAAGAGCGTTCTGGGTGTTTTATCAGTGACTACAATTGTTGTATGATCATTAAAATAACTACATATTACTGAACTGCCAGTAGGACTCAAACACCATTAACACATTATTACCCAGTGACCAAGTAAATGTAGTAATAAATCCTAACGACGACTATTCAAAGAGACTAAAAATGTATATCAGACGAGATATTCAGAAGCTGCTATACGACTGTATAATTCAAAAGGTGTCACTCCACCCCCCAAACTTCTTTACCTGCACCATTCCTTCCATCTGCTCAAAGTCCTTCATAAACATAATAAATAAATTTGTAGAAATCAACCATGTGTATGTGGCCCTCACATAGTTGGCTAATTTATTAAATTTCTCAGACTAGTACTTGTTAGAAACAATGGGACTAGAGAAGCGAAAGAATACATTATTACTTTTGAATCAAAAAGGAAAAATAACTGAACACTCAATGAGTATTTCATTTTGGTATGATTTCATAGAGCAAAAGGTCTACCCAACTGGAGTACTCTAAGCAATTTGGTCGCATAATCAATTCACCAAGCAGGCGGTGGCAGATTAAGAAATGCATATGGCAAACAATGTTACTTGAAAACCTACAACCTGTTACTTTTAGTTTCCTCTAAATCACATGACAAACATCTGATTTGCTGCTTTACTAACAAAAATTATTGAATTGCTATTAAGGTAAAAAAAAACATTGATATATCCTCGCCAATGACCAAGTAAATTTAATTTATTATAAAATCCTAAAAACACACGAATTCAGAAGCTTACATACGACTGCACAATTCAAAAAGTCCCCAGCTCCACCCCAAATTCCTATACCTGCATCACAAATTGTTTTAGAGCAAGAAATTTATAGAGCAAGGCATTTTGCACAATTTGATAAAATAAGAAATCATGTGAAAAAACATACCTTTCCTTATCTAACATCATTTCCCGATATATACATGTCTTCTCTTCTTCTTCTTCAGGACCAAACTTTCTGCTGCATCAGCAATTGCATTGAACCACTTGACTTTTCTTGTTGACAACATTATATATCCCATCACCAATCCGACTAATGTTCCACATCCATATCCCAGCATCACCACTTTCCATGTAAATCCAATCTCGTCCGACTCCTCCTCTTCTCCATCTAAGGAACTCAGATGCTCACACTTGTTGGACAGCGGAAACCCACAAAGTCCCAAATTCCCTCCATACGAGGTCACGTCGAATGTGTTGAATTGCTTTCCTTGCGGAATACGTCCCTCGAGACGATTTTGTGAAAGATTTAAGACTGAAAGACCTTTTATGTCTACAAGGCTTTGAGGGATCTCTCCGATGAGTTGGTTCCAAGATAGGTCTAACGATTCAATCTCCGATATATGTCCTAGAGCATTTGGGATGCCACCATTGAGGTTGTTGTGGGATAAGTTGAGCACTTTCAACGAGTTGAGGCTACTGATGGTGTTTGGAATCTCCCCTTCAAAGTTGTTGTTGGATAGATCAACAATTGTGTAATCAATCAAAAGTTTGGTGAATGTCAGTTGCACATCTTTCACCACGACAATCATAGAGTATAAATAGTAACCACCCATGTCCAAGTATCTTGGTTCGGTGCTATTTCTTACCATGTTCTTCATTGCCTTGAAATTTTGAAAATATTTTACAGGTAGTTTGCCAACAAACCTATTATATGATAAGTCAAGGACATGTAAACTAGAAAATGCAAGTTCCATTGCAGCGGAGGTTTCAATAGGACCATGAAATTTGTTTGATCTGAGTACAAGAACCTGAAGCTCTAAAAGACCTCCTAACTGTAACACCCCCAATTCATGGATGCAGCGGAATTCAAACTGGGTGTTACTCGACGGCACAATAGTCACAATGATAGAAAACGAACTCCAATTGAGTCGTTTTGAAAAGGTTTATCATTCAAATTATATAAATATCAGAGATTACAAAATGAGGTCCCAATTGGTTCCATGTTTACAATGTATAATAAATGAGTTTTGAATGATAATAAAATTTATAGCCCTCTTGAGTATCCGTGTCCTTCCGTGCCATCCTTGATCGTCATGAACCTGAAATACATGCTTGAGAGGTCAACACAAAGGTTGAGTGATATTCATAGAGTTTGTTAAATCGATTGAACACAATATGTTGGTAGTGTGAGTTATAGGCTCACACCAATGTTTGGAAAACAAAACAGGTAGGCTACGTTATTATACGCCCGGAACATGTATTATACACTAAGCTTATGACACCATAACGTTAACGTGTACCAATATCAATCGGCGGTTTATCCCGGTAGGTACTTTGCCGTCATACCTAATGTCTCAAATATTAATGCATTTGTTTGAACTAATCAAAACAAATGGGATTCGTCAATCCCAATAGGCCTATTCACAATATTCGCGCTCACTTGCAAGTAACCCTCGCAAGTGAGCGCGAATATTGTGAATAGGCCTATTGGGATTGACGAATCCCATTTGTTTTGATTAGTTCAAACAAATGCATTAATATTTGAGACATTAGGTATGACGGCAAAGTACCTACCGGGATAAACCGCCGATTGATATTGGTACACGTTAACGTTATGGTGTCATAAGCTTAGTGTATAATACATGTTCCGGGCGTATAATAACGTAGCCTACCTGTTTTGTTTTCCAAACATTGGTGTGAGCCTATAACTCACACTACCAACATATTGTGTTCAATCGATTTAACAAACTCTATGAATATCACTCAACCTTTGTGTTGACCTCTCAAGCATGTATTTCAGGTTCATGACGATCAAGGATGGCACGGAAGGACACGGATACTCAAGAGGGCTATAAATTTTATTATCATTCAAAACTCATTTATTATACATTGTAAACATGGAACCAATTGGGACCTCATTTTGTAATCTCTGATATTTATATAATTTGAATGATAAACCTTTTCAAAACGACTCAATTGGAGTTCGTTTTCTATCATTGTGACTATTGTGCCGTCGAGTAACACCCAGTTTGAATTCCGCTGCATCCATGAATTGGGGGTGTTACAGATTGGTACCAGAGCCATGGTTATAGAGAAACGGGTCTAATTGAGACCTAAACTATAACCGCACATACAAGCAAAAACATTTTTATAGCCTTCCGCTCTCCGTGTCTTCCATCCTCCAGACGATTATGGATTTAGTAAGCATGTTATGATACACAAACATGTTAGTATATTCATATATACCCATTTTGAGCATTTCCCCGTAAGCATTAGTATATTGATATATAAACTCGGTTTATTTTCAATTATTTATCTAAACAATGGACTAAACATATCTGTGTATGCCTATTCTAGGGCATTTCGACACAATCACATTCTCCCAATCATGTTCCTACTCCAACACTTTATGTCCAAGACATTGTAACTGATTACAATGGTCTTTCCTATTCCCCGGACATTGTAACTGATTACAATGGTCTCGTCTATTTTCCAAGACATTGTATTATACAATGGTCTTAACCATTTCTCAAATGTTTTGAGTCACACAATGGTCTAACCTACTTCCCAGACATTGTGAATTGCACAATGGTCTAATTTACTTCCGAGACATTGTGATTTACGTAATGGTCTCTGGAATTATTCCATCACATCATCAATATCATTTCATATGATATCAAAAACCCATCACAATCTATCGATTTCCAAACAAGAAATATGAGATTTCTAAAGGACAAACAAATCCATCACCTACAAAAGCTGAAGTTCAGCCCTACATTCATCAAAGTTTTCTTATGAAACCTTCATTATTAAAAGTTCGTGATCCTGGCCAAGTATGTTCTATTTTAGAACTACTTAAAACTTCCTTTCCATACGTACCTACCCTTACTATCTTCTATGCAATGGAATATGAAAACATACGTTACAAGTCTTGTATGGACGGGACTTGCAACTTAAGGGTTGACATCGCCTTTGTTTAGTGGACAGTTTCCCAAAAGCAACGGACATATCAAAAGTATACCTAATTTAGGTATTTCAAAATTTTATCGAACCTTGGCTAAATATAGACTAGTCACCTATATTTAACCTAGGGACAGTGGAATATAGTCTGACTAACTATATTCGACTTAAAATTTTCAAATACTGAGAATAGTTGTACTAGGGTTATGTTCAGGTTAATTTCCTACATGAACTCGATAAACCACCAAAATTCATTAAAACAATCTAGAGACACGATAATGTCTTACCACTCAGCGAAATCTTAACACCTTATCTGTATTATCTAATTTCATTCTTGAAAATTTTCATTTATGAGATAATCCGAACTACTATCTTGGGATAGTTATCAATTATTCTCTTCATCCTGTAGAAGTACTATTTTTTTTTAGGTTCTAAGGATACCATTCCATCATAAACCTTTAAAATCACTTAAGATTTTTAAAGCAAACTCAACATCTAAACCTAAGAGTATTAATGTTAAGCATACACACTTTTGTTCATCAGCATATCACATCATTATCTTCACAACCATGGCAAACACAAGCTCATTAATAGATCTTGATGCACTTTTAAAGCTCAAATCATCCTTAGTTACACCATAAGTACCCTCATTAGCTTTACAAGATTGAATATTCATCTTGTACTTTTGGAACACCAGTATCATCTCGTAATACCTTGTAACTTACCGACTAAGTATGAATGTTGTGTAGGATGATTTGTAATTATTTGAATGGATTGGGATGCCTTTTCATTTAAATAAAGACATTTTAAATCACCAAACCATAAGTTTATATTTCCTTATTTACATTGTTTGGGATGCCTCTCTATGGAAATAAAGAATTATAAACAAGTGGGCTTATTTGTATCCGAAATAACATAAGTATGAAGTCAATAAACATTAGGTACAACAACCGATTACCTACTAGGCTATGATTGCAATTACTATCTCAATTCCTATTAATATTCGACTGCTATATCAATTTCCTTTGATATTCGATTATTACCATACCTTTCCTACACAAAAGTAAGCCTCATCCTACACCATACACTGAAATGACAAATCAAACTCCATCACTAGTAATCCCAGACTTTAGTCCTCATAAGTAACCACACCTCTTCATCGACACCACTCCAACGTATAACACACACAGAACTTCGGGACGAAGTTCCCTGTAAGGGGTAGAGACTGTAACAATTCGCATTTTCAGGTTAATTACTTTTCCCGGAAAATTTCACTATTCACTTTTACTATTCATTTTCCCGAAAATTTTTCCCGAAACTTGATTTTTATTTCTTGGGCTGAAGTGATAAATCATTTCCATGACAAATTAAAAGTTTGACATTAATAAGCTCATTTTCGTAAAAGTTATTAAGGAATTACACGGAATTACACGTTTTAGGGTAAAACGTCATTCAGAAATTCTACGCACAACGAAATTCGGTCGCGTTAATTTTCCCCGTATTAGAAAAATGTTTGACACACTCATGATTTATTTGAGAATAAATCATGACTGAGAAAAACATGACCAAAATAAACCTCGGCCGTGAAAAACTGGAATTTTCAGTTTTAAGCGTTTTACTCAGCCGTAACCTTAGCCTATACCTGCACCGTGTTTCTAATACGATTTGAGTTTTCAACTTATTAGAAAAAGTCAACATATTTTTCCCTCCTCATTTGACCAAAAATCATTCCTTGATTTTATAAGTCATTCCTTGATTTTTAGGCTTACGGTTTGATGTCTAAAAGACATTTAATACCAACCGACACTAGACTGAGCCCAGTCTAGACATTATAAGTCATTTTAAATCATTTTTATCCTATTAGAAAAGTAACATTTTACTTTTCTCAATTTTACGCAATATTCGTACGTTTTACGTATTACGCGTTTTAGACCCGTGTTTCCAGTTTTAGCAGGGTTTTAGCACCCCAATGGAACCTACCACTCATTTTATATTTTATTATGGAGTATAATGACATGTTTAACCATTCTTCCAAGTTTCGTATTTTTACGATACCCGGTTTACGTTTCGTGACTTAACAGCTTACCGTTAGCAATTCTCGGGACTAAACTCACTCCGTAACTTATATAAGGTCAAGAATCATCCACCTAGCCCCCCTCCCTTGTGCATGAACGTGTATAAGTGAATCACCAAGGCCTTGTTGGCTTGGTGATGAGCCTTGGAAAGTATATGGCCTAAAAACAACCAACTATGCATCATGTGTAGCTTTCTTAGCCATTTAAGCCATTAGGCATCATGTGTAACCTTTTTAGCCACATTTCCTAAGTAAACTAACCTCCTCAACACACTATAAAACCATCCCCTCCCCTTTTTGGTCGTTCATACCATCACAAACACAAACACATTCATGATTTTCTCTCTACTTCAAGTATTATTCAAGAATACAAGTTCCATATCAATTCCAAAGCTCTAGTAAAGCTTTGATTGATCCAAAGTCCTTGTTTCTTCCATCCTTTGGTGATCTTCCATCCACACAAGAAGTGTCTTGTAGAGACTTCAAGTGCCTTCTCAAGTAGTCACAAGTTGGTGTCAAGAGATTAGAGAAGTTGGAAGCTAGAGATCCTAGTTCAATCAAAGTCCGTACCTTACATGTTACTTACCTTTCTTGTAGAAAGCCAAAAGTTGTAAGCCAAACCCTAACTTTCTTCTTGTTAAATAATCATATTCATGTTATTTACATATTATTTGTGCTATATTATGTCTTGTATTAATGTCCATGATGTATAAAAGTGAGTAAAACAAGTTATTGTTATTGATTGTTAAAACAAGTTACTAAAACAAGCAAACTAGTGACTTTCTTGGTAAGACCTGATCAAAATGGTAAAAATATGATATTGGATCATTACATATTGTAGTAGAGGACTTAACAAGGAAACCATAGCAATTTGAACCACCCAAAACGAGTATACGAGTCAAAAGTTACGCCCATTTGAAGTTACCAAAGATTTCCGGCAAAACTGCCTAAACCTTCCTGTCTTGCATTCTGAGTTTTTGAAAGTCACCCTTCTGGTCCGATTCATCAAAAAGTTAAAACACGAAAGTTGTCCGGAATGCCGTTTTCGTTCAGGAACAAAGAAGCTCGAGACCTAAAAATGCTTTCCGAGTGATAAAATTCTTCAAATTCTAAACAGCCCACTTTTAGGCGAAAGTCACTAAATTATGGTTATACTTTGAAAGGAACAAGAGGTCTTATGACCTATAATCAAGACCACAACCATGGCTAGAGCCAAGGTTGAGTCTCAAGACCATGGAACAAGGACCAAAGGTCATGGCAAGGCCATGACTAAATGACCATACAAGCTTACTTAGGCGTAAACATGAAACAAGGAATTGGCGATAATTTGAACAAGCAATTTGGATCTACTTCACTTAAAAAGGAACCATGAGATATTACAACGATAAATGGTCATACAAGACTTATGAAACATACCCTAATAACAATCTTCATGTACTAATAAACTTTCCTAAGTTTATCCAAATATCGGACATGTAACTTTTCGGATCAAAACTGATATCTATATATTTTATCAACTACTACAATAGTAGGGAGCCTCATGTGAGGAGTTCATTATGTAAGCCGTCGAGTTGAGTTGTGGATTTACGAATTAAAGTGTCCTGGCTCCTCGAACGCTTGCTAACATGACTTCTGAATTATGTCGGCCCGAACGGTAGTAAACGATATACAAAACATACATGTTTATGAACCATTTCTTTTCAAAGACTTACATTATACATCATACCACATCATGGACTAAGTGCAAGACATATATTGGCATGTTTATGTTTCCTTAGACATTACTCCGATCCTAAGTCGCAACATTCGATTATAGGTTGCTCGTAGAAACCTACACGATTCAACCGTTACATTCATTACTTGCTATCTTAACTTAAGGTGAGTTCATAGCCCCACTTTACATTACTTCAATGTTTTACAAACCCTTGGGGGGAATACATGCTATTATTTTTCTACTCGAACACAATGCTTTCTACTGTATGTTATTCGACTATGTTTTATTA
Organism: Artemisia argyi; assembly: GCA_030686995.1. Taxonomy (NCBI): domain Eukaryota; kingdom Viridiplantae; phylum Streptophyta; class Magnoliopsida; order Asterales; family Asteraceae; genus Artemisia; species Artemisia argyi. The sequence continues at coordinate 987 of JARVZY010001142.1, read as the reverse complement.
TCACTAAGTAACATCCTTGCCAAACCAAGATCCCTTAGTATGAACCATTTAATCACTTGCGAGGGTTACTTGCAAGTGAGCGCGAATATTGTGAATAGGCCTATTGGGATTGACGAATCCCATTTGTTTTGATTAGTTCAAACAAATGCATTAATATTTGAGACATTAGGTATGACGGCAAAGTACCTACCGGGATAAACCGCCGATTGATATTGGTACACGTTAACGTTATGGTGTCATAAGCTTAGTGTATAATACATGTTCCGGGCGTATAATAACGTAGCCTACCTGTTTTGTTTTCCAAACATTGGTGTGAGCCTATAACTCACACTACCAACATATTGTGTTCAATCGATTTAACAAACTCTATGAATATCACTCAACCTTTGTGTTGACCTCTCAAGCATGTATTTCAGGTTCATGACGATCAAGGATGGCACGGAAGGACACGGATACTCAAGAGGGCTATAAATTTTATTATCATTCAAAACTCATTTATTATACATTGTAAACATGGAACCAATTGGGACCTCATTTTGTAATCTCTGATATTTATATAATTTGAATGATAAACCTTTTCAAAACGACTCAATTGGAGTTCGTTTTCTATCATTGTGACTATTGTGCCGTCGAGTAACACCCAGTTTGAATTCCGCTGCATCCATGAATTGGGGGTGTTACACTAACCATTCAGGGAATGTGCCATTTAGTTGGTTGTTTCCAATATCGAGTACTTTCAAAGACCGACACTCCGACAAGGAATGTGGTACCTCCCCTTCTAATTGGTTTCCATTCAATATTAGCCCCTCTAATTGGGTGCAGTTTCTCAAAGAATGAGGGATGCTTCCATATAAGTTGCACTCACCAGAGTAAAATCCCATCAAGCTTTTCCAATGACCCAAGGTATCTGGAATGCTCCCACCAAGCGGGTTATTGTCAGGAGAGAAGTGTTCCATTGATGTGATATTTCCCAAGTAAGGTGGGATT
>JARVZY010011292.1:20000-27000 GCA_030686995.1 Artemisia argyi | reverse complement strand
ATTTTGTCAAAAACCATATAAAATTTGGCTATTTTGTTCATTTTCCCCATGACTAGACATCCTAGAAAGACAGATGACACAAACCTTTCTTAGAGCGATGAAACTTTTTAGTGTGGCGTCTTAACAGCTTTCTTGTTATAGTTAGTTGCCTGGCAAAAGGAGACTCTGAATCACTTTCACTCCAATCACCTGCCATGTGATCATTCTCCCCATCGCCTCTCATTGTCCGCAGCACAAATGCCTTAGCCCTGCGACGCTGAGAATGGAATAGTCCCCTAATCGAGGTGACAAATCCCTCACCTGCACCCTCAGGTGGTCGTTTAGGCCAGGTTATTAGAGCCTGATCTGCTTTACCAGAGGGACCACCGTCACTGTCACTAAGATTGAGATCAGTGGTAGAAACGGTCGTCTCTTTGCCATGACCACGTAAATTACCTCTGAACTTCTTACCCTGTACCGATAGACATGTGTTAATGTTTGTCTGGTTTGTCCAATACTCTATGCTCTTGTAATAAGATAACATCACATTATTCAGCTAAACTATGCTAGTCGAATCATTGTGGTTATCAGAATAAGCATCAAAAAACCCTAGTTGGCTAACATCTAGTTTATCCTAGTTAAGATTTTACACCTGAATAATTAACAGGTAGATTTACAAGATGGAGCTTAACATTTAAAACTCACATTAGAGTATTTTTGTACTTGTCAGACTTGCATGGAGATTAAACTCTCACAGTGATGCTAATGATAATTAGAGACGAGCAGTTGAAGTTGAAACATAGTTGTTTAATAAATTTGATACAACCCATAGCATGGTAACAGTTGCAGTAGATTAAAAGCCTATATATAGTGGTGGACCTAGAATCTTTGAACGGGGACTGAATTAACTATATTCCTCTATTCCTTTTGTTTGTGTGGGTTGGGGGTACCCCTCATGGCTGTCACAGTTTATATATATATATATATATATATATATATATATATATATATCCACTCCCTCATCGATCAATAGGATAACACTGTATGAACTAAATTATGTCCATGTTAGGTGCTTAACCAAAACTGCAACGAATTTAAGCTGATCTTTGAGCTGGCATTATAGGAGTTGAAGCCAAGGAATCTATACAAAACTTCTTGTAACGATTAAAAATAGAGAGGGGTATTTTTCCCCAACTGCTCCAATAAACATTTAACAGGAGAGTATCAATATGTCATTTACCTGCATTCCTGTGACTGATTTGAGAACCCCCCAAATAATATGTTTCTTAACCCTTGAGAACAGCCTCCTCCAGGTTCCATTAAAGTCCACCCGATGGAATGTATCCATACACAACCTTAGCTCACTTACAGCAAATCTAGAGCCTTCGTACGTCACTAGTAGTTCAACCTGTTCCGTATAATGAAGGAAGATACATTAATAGAGTAAGAAAGAAAAAAATGCTAGCTACTGTTAGTGTTGTTCACAGGTTAGTGTTGGCAGCTACTGTTTATTATGTTTGGTAAGAAAGGAATTTTAGACAGTTTAAGCAAGAATTCAGAACAGAGGAAACTTTGGTGACACTCATTTCTAAGAATGTTCAGTTTAAGCTGATGGGGCTAAGAGTCAAGAAATCAAGAGCTGTTCTGAAAGTTGCAGAAAGATGGAAGCTAAGATGGGAAGATATGGCTTTAAAAGTCATGGTGTGAGATGGTTAGAAAGTAGAATTGGTCTTGGATGGGGGCTAGTGAGCCATGAAAGATGGGGCTACTTTGTCTTAACAAATGCTAATTCTACAATATGGAGAATAAGGAAGAGAAGTCCATTTGATAGTGAGGCCTTGATAAGTATCTCTTCTATAGATCATAATTGTGAGGTAAGGAGGATGCTACAATTTATGGTCTATGGAATTTGTATAGCTAGTCAAGGAAATGTAGCCATTAAATGTGACTTCAGCCTATGATGATGCCTTTCTGTGCAGCCGCTTTAGGTCTCTAAGTGTGAGGTTGGGAGTTTCTGCACTAATGGACCCTTTGTCCGTCTCTCAGGTAAGGAAATGTAGTCATAGGTTGGTGACTTGGTGAATAGAATGTGCAGAGAGGATAGTTCATGTCTAGCATTGTTCATTTAAGCATTGTATGGTTTGGTATAGCTGCATGTGTTTGAGTGTTTGGCATGTCATTGCACTCATAAATAGCTGCTTATTGTAATCTCTTATATGGGTTTGGTTAATATATATTCACCTTTTCCGAAAAAAGAAAAGAAAATGCTAGCTGGACTTGTGAATAATATCATAAATTTAATCCTCGACCAACCTGGCTTATCTTGATATTATGGAATTCCCTCATTACCCGAGGTCTAGACCTTTTCTCATCATTTTGTTTATTTATCTTCTTTTCTTCTTGAGAAGAACGACCAGTTTTGGAAGTTTTAGTGTCCTTATATTCCATCTTTGATGGAGCAAAATTCGAAGAATGAAGTTGTAGCACAAGTTCATCTGCAACAGATTCTGCAACAGATTCTTCACATTTTCTGTCAAAAGATGAAGATCGCCCTAACTCGAGTGCTATGACTTTCCCATTCTGCCCCTTAGATGCCTGCATGTGTGGTGGCATCACCAATGATTAGTGATATGCTTAAGAAACCTGACACCAAATAAATGTTATAATATTAAAGGCGATCAAAAACCCACATGTGTCGTATCACCATGGATGGATGAATGATTGATTCCAGATGTTACTGGCACTACATAAGGGTTGGATCTGGAGGATCCCTCTGACTCTTTTGTTGAGTGACTGCTTGAAGCAGAAGCCTCATTCACAATGGAACCTTTTTTTGCTCGTCTTAAACCAGAAGTAGTTGAGACCTTCCAAACTTCCTATTTATCAAAAGCAATGTTCAATTGTTAAAGTTTTCCAAAAAATTGACAAGTCAATAATAGAAAGTCTCCTAACCTGTCGTCGCTGACTGTCTTGCTCCTCCTCAGGGAAGAAGTACTCCCACATCATTCTGTACATCGTCTCCGTCAAATGTATTTTCAAAGGGTAAATGTCCACCTGTAACGATTAAACAATCTTTTGATTACTACAGGATATGTAAACATCACAACCCAGTTGAGCATTGATGAGTAAGCATTTATTACTTATTTTGGTTGGTATTATGAAACGATAGGGATGTAGAAAGAAAGGAGAAGGTGTGCTTGCTTATCATCCGGCTGTAAAGATGACATAGTTGAAGGATTATTGTACTACAAGCTCTATACTAAACTTTCATGATACCATAATTGGAATCCACTTGAAAAATTCTATTGACCTACAAGAGAGTAACACTAGACATAGAATACATGCGTCTTCACACTTTGCAGTTTTAGGGAAGTGAACTCCAAACATGATTTACAAATTTGATAGGCTTAATGAGTATTTATTGGAGTGATGAAAAATCTTATCACACCAGTCCACTTGCATCATATTGCATTTATATTACCCGTATATAAAATGATTTAGGAATCATTCTTGTGGTAGTAACAGGCATACTGAAGAGTATTTACATAGTGGTAAGCAAATTTTCGAGAAGAGATCATGAGGGGAGTAAAGGAGGTGCTAAACATAAAAATAAAGGTATTCTTAGAGTTGTTATTTCAGTCAACCCTCTACCCAATCAAATTTGCAATGAGTATTGAAAGCGCGACTATTTTGATGATCAATTGTTAATTTGTGTGTGGTGCATTTTTACTTCAAGAATATCATCTCTAAGTGATCCACTGTTCCGGAAATGTTAAAAGAAAATAATTACAGTTACTTTGACTATAAGATTCACCACAACTATGGAAATTTAATTTTCTATATGTGATACAGATCATATTAAGCAGTGAGTGGGAACCCGCACCTGGAATAATTCAATAGGTGAGTTGCCGTCCTTTGGAGCTCCTTGTTTTGCATCTACTCTAAGCATGACCTTTCTGCAACAGCAAAAAGTATGTATAAACTCATAAACATGCATGACAAGATACAGTTATGGAAATGCAAGTACAAAATATATGGAGGCAGGGACCTAGCAAAAGAGGGCAGGTCACGAGGGAAAGAGGGACAGGCATCTTGTTTTAGAATAACAATAAAAGGACAAATTCCCATGATCAAAACTTGTATGTCATGAGCAATAATAGTAATAGATTATTGCTATAGCTTCGCATACATTTATTTTTATTTCCAATTGAAAACTGTCACCAAGCTTAGCATGCAAAAGCAAAGCAGAAAGAAATCATTACGTACTTTCCCCATTCAGAAGGAGGATCCCATGCTGACAGAAGCATGTCAGACTTGGCATTAGGCAGGCAATTTCTCACAACAAAGTACTTTGTTGTGAACCTAGCGAGACCTACATCTTTGTAATCTCTGTCAAAATCATATATCTGCATATAACAAAAAGATTTATTAGATCGTCAGGAATGAAACCCACTCCTGACCCTCACAAAGGGATAAAATTCAACAACCAAACAAGAAAACAAAAAAGAAGAATAAGGAGCATAAGCTTTTGAAACATGAAGATTGAATTTTTACGCCATTCTTCCAAAATTTCTTGTCTAAAGATGAGGTGCAAGTTTTATTGTCGAAAGTGCTGTAATACCTATTGTTATAGGTCAACCACGCCCACTTGGTTGAGAAACTAGAATTTAATATTTAATGTAGAGGTTGATATACATGGATTTACCTTCTAATAGGGAGCTAGGATAATCTTTCAGTATATATTCACATATTTAGTAGCTATTGGTGGTGACTGGTGAGTGTACATGAGTTTTTTTCCTCAGGAAATAGACAGGTTTTACATGGTTGAGAAGTATAACTCGAATAGAGACACTACAACTAGATTATATAATAAAAGGTGATTTTGTGACATACAATGCAAAGCTGAATAACAAAAAATGTCACACGAAGAAAGAGAATTTTGATATGATGTTCAATGAACATAGCATGGTGTGTACAATAAACTTAGCGACTCTTTTAGCAATACTAATAGAACGTGTATATGTGTAGTGCTGAAAATGATGGAAGCGCTCAAAAGTATGGAGGTCAATAAATTCTACCATCTTGTAGCAAATCCTAAAGGTTTCAAGGTAGCTAACTGTTATATGGAAAATCGTATTATTTAATGTTTATCCCAAGGTAAGGAGTATCTCTTGTTAATGGAGTAAAAGTGCCTTAGCTGAACAAGTTATTGAGTAATCAAGCTTACGTGCCTCACAATGACACTACAAGTGTGGGTTTAGAGGATAGGCTAAGATTTGAGAAGGTATCAATTCAATTTAGTCTAAACAAAGGATTTAAATTTAAAGACTGTTTTCTTGGTTGAACAACTCAATGAAATCTTATGAAAGCCGGGAAAAGAATATGCATTTAGTGTTCGTTTATCTAGACGACACATATGATAAGAAGTGACAAGGTAGTTAAAGGCGAAAGCGACCTCAAAGTGACATGCCTTTCGCTAAGGCGAGAAGCGACAAAAGTGAGCGCTTCAGTGAACTTTGAAACGTGGGGAGAGAGGATTATGTACTTATTAATTGTTAATAATTTAATATTATATTAAGGGGTTAGTTTTGTAATTATTTAACCTAATTTAGAAGTTTAGGGCCGGCTATAAAATTTCATTAGCTAAATATTTAAAAACTAGCCATTATACAAAAAAGCGAGCGCTTCTCGGTCGCTTAACAACGCTTTTTCTCGCTCTAGTAACGCCTCGATTCTTTGGAATCAAAGCGCTTTAGGGTAAAACGCCTAGCTTTTCACTACACTGAGAAGTGACATGACAAACTTCTGAAACAAAAAGTCCTTACGACACATGCTGAAGGTTTACACCAAGGAACAACCAGAATGTAAGAAGTGAGAAAACATATGCAACCATGAGTCAGGAAATTCCTCCTGCCTCAAGAGTTACCCAAGATTGGGATCGAGGCCTTATCATTCTTAATGTTATCCATGGATCACATGATGAAAGAATAACAATTGATGCTACTAGGCAATGTGTTAAAAGTTATTCTTTGAAGAACACTTTCAGATCTATAGATATAAAGCTGAAATTACACGGAGTATGAGAAATGAAACTTTATTGGACAAGGAAGATCTATAGATATAGGCCACCACTCCAAGTGCATTTGGACATTAACTTGTTAGGAAAAAGACAAGTGTACCATAGATGTGAATGTGAGCAACAAAATTGTGAGCAACAAAATGAGGGCAGGAATAAAACTGATGATAAGCAAGAGAAGGCTGGATTGCAGGAGTTGAGAGAAGTTGAGGTAGCACCTGCATTGATCATCTCCAATGCAAACATTTAAATAAGCCTATGGTGGAGATTGTTACGAGAAGTAGAAATTCACCACGTTTAACAACAGGGGTAAAGAGAGTTAAAGTTTGCATGCAATAGACATGTCAAATATCAAAAATGATGGCTTCGGACAAGAATACATGGAAGAATACCACTATGTAGAGTGTAGACACCCTAGGGTTTAATCTCCATTATGTTTGCTCTTGGATTGCACTGTTCTGTAACTTGTTTTCAGTCCATTTTAAGTCTATCCCAACAACTTTGGGTACAAATATTCTTCTTTTCTGCCTTTTTGTAGGTGGGACCCCCTTCAGTCTTAAAAGTAAGGTAGAACAAACAAAAGGTCTTTGAAAGCTTACCATGTCATTTATCTCGGCCTCTGCAAAAGATTTTCCATCCACAAGCATTCCCCAAACCACTTTGTTGATTTGCAATGATATGCGCATGGCACATGATGGGCTTTTATTTTTCTCTTTCTCCATAAGTCGTATTTGTGCAGCTTTCTGCATAGCCATCCTCAAAGATGCAGCAGCGATCTTTCTAGATTTTTGCGCGTTTGGCAATTCTTTCCTCAGTCTTTGCACCTGTACATGTGAAGCATTTTAGTATTTTCAAATATAATGATGAATACAACAATGATAATCACAAACTTTGCTGTATGTTTACATGCGGTCATGCCCCCCCCCCCCCCCCCCCCCCTCTCTC
>JARVZY010011292.1:0-15000 GCA_030686995.1 Artemisia argyi | reverse complement strand
ATCTCGAATTTCAACTTTGTCATCTTAAATGTCAATCCTTTAGCTGGATCATTTTCATCTAATGACATATGCTTTAACACCGTTGGAGTTGAATCAACTCGGAACATAAACTCTGTCATGACTTTGTCTAAAGACAAGTTACCAGACCTGGGAATTCTAGGGACGCCAAAACGAGGCCATTTAGAAAAGTTGCGTAGTTTTTGAGGAGGATTGTAGTTTAAGTTCCAGAACTGTATGAGCCAAGCAAAATCATGAGGGCCGACATTTAGAGATGGTGAACTGATTGAATCACTCTCTAATTTAGACTGGTCATGCAAAGCTGTGTCAAATGCAACATAACCATTACTTGGAGACTGTGAAAGAGAAGGGATGGGTCTGAGAGAGAAATTCCACCTCAACGATAGCGAAGTTGATCTGAAAGGATCATATATTTTGTCACGTGTTACACGTTCCGAAGGAAGTGCAAACAAAAAATGGTTGAGTGGATTGCCTGACTCACATTCCCAGTCCATTGTAACCTCAAGCGTAAAGCTGGGGGCCACTAAGAAAGGGCCAGAAGTGCCAGCTGGGGGTTTAATTGTTGAGTTGCGTAGAAGATTTTCCAAACTGCTTGTAAACATCTTAAAGTCCTTTGCTGAAACAAAAATACGCCCATCCGAGTGTTGGAGCTCCATATATCCAGAAGAAATTTGGAGTTTATCAGACTTTTCATATGGATCAGTTGTAGCAAGAATATTAAATGTGCTCTCAGAAAAACACAATTTGGTCTTTCCATGAATATAATTTCTCATATCATCCCACCATGGCAAGCTTTTTTCTTTCTTTGGGGGCATGACGTTAGAAGCATTTGGGTTCCTAACACATAAGTTAGCCCTACGTAAAGCGACTGTGAAGGCATAGCTCAAATCAGCCAAGGCTGGTTCAAAACCCACTCCAAAAGATATTTCTCCTTTCTGGAAAAGCAATGGTAAATCCAAATAGGTTTTCATTGGTGGAGTTGTGCCACTAACTGAACGATACATTTGGACCTTCCTCCATCGACCAATATAGACATCATGGAGAACTTGGGGTTGAAAGGGTGTGGCCTGCGATAACAACTCAGAATCATTTTCTATTATCCAATTAATTGTTCAACATGAGACATTTAGTTTTTGATACAATTCTACACAGCGCAACAAATAACTTGTGTTTATGCAAGGAAGAAATGAGAATGAGTATGACACCAATAGTTAGCTAAACAATGTAGCGAAAAGGGTAAATTTCTAATAAAGAAAACATTTTGTCATTGGTAAAAAGACTAATAATGGCGGATACCACATTTTCAAGGATTTCTCAACCACGTGCTCATATCAGTCAGTTAAGAATATAGAAGAGCGGGAGAGAGGGGGTAGGGTGGTCTAGACATCAGAAGAGAAAAAGCAAAAAACTGAACATAGTAAGAAGAGAAGAAAACTCCACTCTGACCTGTTGAGCAAGCACTATCCGACCCTCACATTTACCAGAGGTTCCAGCAAGAAGGGGATAAGTATAGTTTCTTAGCTGAACATCAAGAGAGCCTGTTTCCAAAGTAAGGTTGCATCCATAGAGGCGAGAAAATGGAATTTTATATTCCAGGGCAACTGGATCAAGCTTCTGTACAAAGTCTATCATCCCAGCTTCACCACCTTCAATCGCTGACAAGCTAAGATTTAGCTCTGTCGCAGTAATCGAAAAGAGAGAGGTTCTTGAGGTGCTAAGCTTAAAACCAGACTGGAATCCACTCTGAAAAGCACCCGAGCCTTCTGCTGTCACAAGACTTTGACATGCCCGATAATAAGACCGGAATGACTGCCTATAAATTTCCTCCTTAAGTTTTTCAACAGATGATGCATCATGCACATCAATCTCTTCTCCGCCAACTTGAAACGTGCTTTTGTGAACAGAATCCTCTTCATCAGGAACAGCAGAAGATTGGCTACCTTTTGCAGTAACCGAGTCCAGTAAAGAAAACCGAACAGCCAGTTCACGAGCCTCATTTTTCATTAGTTGGTAATGCTCATCAAGCCAACCCTGTAAGGGTTCCTCCTCAATGTCAGCAGTCAACTTACGAATATAAAACTTCACGCAACCAAATTTCGCGGAACTAGACTTTTTAGGTTTTGCACCATCTTGTTTGAACGGAAATATTACTTTTGTTTTTGCAGCAGTAACAAGCTTTAAAGCTCGCAACATTTCCTCAATGGAATCATCAAGAGCACGTAGCTGTAATCTGTATGGCATGGAAATATGTAAATCAAATGCTTGAATCACCCAGTCCCACTTAATATCTGACTCAGCTTTTACACTTGGTATGCGGGAGATTTGCATCCTGCCACTCTTGAACACTCTTGCAGCATTGAAACTGAGACTTAGTCCTTCTAGAAGTACACCTATACGAGCATTTTCTGAAAAGATTGACTGAACCTGAATCAAGGCTTCAACACCATCTCCAGCTTCAGCAGTTACAGTAAGCATCTCAACATCAATAGCAAAAAGAGATTCCTTTTTTCTTTTATTCTTTTCTGACTGCAACGATCCTAAAGATTCTTCTTTCCTAAGTTCATCACCTTTATCTCCACTACCATACATGTGTTTCTGGTTGTCAATCAGTAGCCTGAGTCGAAACCCTAGGTCAACCAATGCTAAATGAACATCTGGCTCCCATCTGACTGTAATATCAGTGGCACTAAAAAGAGAACAAACAGCTATCTCTTTAAGACCACCAGCTCTCCTAACAAACTTTGCGTTCTGCATGTCAAATAAAGTCACTTTTGTACGAGAACTGTTGTCTTCCAAATATTCCTGATACATAGATCTAGCTCTTTCAAGCTCCACCTGTGTCGATTGTTTCTCCTTGTTCAAACACAAACTAAAATGATAAATATCTAGGGTTACAGTACACTTTACTGTCTTGTGCTCATTGGAAACCGTTGATGCGATTTTTGCAGACCGTGGAGTCCCATCAGCTAATGCACTAATAAGAACCCGACCACCTTGTGATCCATAGTTCACACGTTTTGGGTCATTAACAACTTCATTTTCCAAGCCCACATCACTGCAGAGATTCACAGAGCAGCGTTCCAGATTAAATTTAATTAACCGAAGCCCTTTGCCAGATGTCGAACGCCCTCCTCGGATTTGTGCAGATGTTTTAATAGATGGAGATGAACTTTTTAGCAGTGATTTGAACAACAAAGCAGTTGACAGCAGGGACTGAACACGCTTGAATGTCAAGTTTACACCCATGCCAGTTACGTCAACAGATAGAACCAATATAAACTTAGAACTATCTTGTTGAGTTGACTCCTTGTCCTTTTTGCCCCAATCCAGGCTGATTTTTGCTATGTGCAATAATGAACCAGTATTTGTTTCCACACCAAAAAGGGTTTCCCTCAAAGATTCTTGATACTCATCTGCCATGTGCAAATTCAGTTCTCCAAGTTCCAAGTGAACTGCAGTTCCTGTACTAGATATGTTGTTGGCAAAGACATGCGAGGACTGTGAGCAACCCTGAAAATAATTGGGAATAGAGAATGACAAAAAGTTTAGTATACTCATGAAAATAGGGTCATATAGGCCATCCAAAAAAATATCAAGTATTTAAGAGCTACGATCATAATAGTTCCAGTTCCATAGCTAACATATGTTTCAATTACTTAAAATGTATTTAAATATCCATCTGAATCTCATTTTCTAGAAGTATCCCATAAACAACCACATTTGAGGACCTCTTCAAAATGCTTATCTATGTTCACGACACAGGCATAACTTTGTTGCATTAATGTTTTATTGGAAGATGATCCACAAACAAGCTAGCAATTGTAAACTTGTAACTCACACTTCCTAAATTAGTGAGCAGACCACCCAATTGCGTTACAATGTTATTACACACCATGTTTACCAAAGGTACATAAAATGAATATAAACTGAATATTATCAATCCATGTAGTTGATACGCATATGTAGTGCATTTAGGTTAATATGGTACTCAGCCATATTCCTTTGTACTTAACGATTTTTTTGATGTGAACATATTTACCGGGGTAATACCCTTTACCAAAAAAAAAAAAAAAGAATATTATGAAACTTATAAACTGAAAATTATGAAACTTAATAAGATTTGTATCTGATGCAACTAACTTTGCAACATGTAGCTTTTACTTTTTGATTTTCTTTTAGATGCCCTCTTAGAATTTTCCTATGATTTCAGAAACTGAAATTTCAATATAGACAATCTCTTTATTTGTGAATCGACTATAGGTAAACTACAATGAGATAAAAAAAAATTAATATATATATATATATATATATATATATATATATATATATATATATATATATATATAGGAATATGAAAAAGATAAAACACTTACATGATAAATTGGCAATCCATTTAAATTAAAGAGGACAATAGTCATTTCTGGGGCTGAAACTGTGCATGTCCACATAATGGCTTTGGAACCACTTGACGGTACCGTTACTGCATTAGCATTTTCATCTCGAAGCACCATTTTTTTCTTCTTTGAAGAGCTCAATTTCATTAATGGCTTGAACCTTCCCATCATTAAGTTGCATTGAGTGCCTCCAAGCTTTACATCAATTTCAGATCTAATAGGTGATGCAGGCTGAAAACACAATCGTTCTAAAAGATAAGATGTTGGTTCAGTGTAACCATGAACCAGAAAGCATTTCAGGTGCAACACAATATACACTAAAAAATAAGAATAGACACATAAGTTATCTTAGACAAGAACCAAAATCCATGCACAATATATGTAGAAACGCCAGTGAAAGCTAATTTTAGAAACCGTCATTTTTTTGTTTATATGTAGCTTTTTGTAATAAGTAAAGATAAGGAAATAAATCAATTAAAATGCCACCATGGTATAAGTAGCGATAACACTATCATTTTAAAGCTGCTAGGATGGTACCCGTGAGCAGCGACGAATAGTTTACAGGGTTTTGTTCTTTTAAGGATACCAGGCGGTGGCCGACGATTTACGATTTTATTGGATGGGGAAAAGAGGGTGGTATGGGACAGGACTGTAGGGAGGTTCAGTTAATTAATAATTATAGTTTAATTTAGTTAGATGTATGCAGATCATATGCTATAAAATTGTACCTGTAACGGAATGTAAACCGACGACATAACAGCAAGCTTCAAGATATCCACCATAGAATTTTCAGCTTCTGTGAGAAGCTAGATCATAACAAAGAGATTGTCATTAGAAAGAGTTATAAGCAATATGAGTAACACTGAGAAAGCCAAGATACTAAACATTAGTAATTACACCCATACATGAATCTCGCTAAAATCTAACTGAAGATCAAGACGTGTACTTTCTCCAATATCTTCAACAAACCGAGACTTCACACTCTTTAACTGGATGCCCATGATGTTATTCTCCATAACGATACAGTGTTCTTTATGCACAAACCTCACATTCAACTTTGGCATGGTGAGAAAAACCTATTACAGAGAAAGAAAGACTTTTATAGCACTCATAAGGGGGCAGGGAAGTGAATAGAGGAAGATAAAAAATTAATACAAGTAAACATATACAAACACTGGAAACCTTTTCTGGAATGAATGACGTGTACTTGGAAACAGCCAAAAGAGCAGTTTGTTTATTTTGTTGCTTTTTAGCAAGATTGAATTCCGCGTTTGATCGTAGAACTTCATCAACTTGGGTGACAGATGACTTCTTACTGGCAATCAGCTCCTCGTTTAAGTTCAAAGCAATTTCTCCAATAGAAACGTCCACATTTTTTACTATAATACCTGCTTCTCTGCAGCAATATATATATAGAGAAGCATCAATCTTTTACTAAAAAGAAGGGAAAGGAAACAAGTCATTATAATAGACTATCTACGTCCAACACCAAGACCAGAAACCAGAGACTTGTTTCAATATCAATAGAACTCAGTTGTGAATCCACAATAAAGCTCAACACTACATATGTAACATGACCTAAAACCCCGTGTATATGACAGAGAGGAGATACAAAGGGACACATGTTTAACCCTATGCGGAATCAAACATGTCGACTGAGCTACTCATCTTCCTAAAACATACAAATTTTACACAGCACAAACATGGAAAGTAAAAAAACACACAAATGTGGTGAAAGATAAAAGCTAGATTATTCTAGCAGTGCCGCATAAAAAGTGATCACCAAGTAAGTTCCCTTTCCACAGGGTCTAACCCAGATAAAAAAAACTCACAGGTAAATTGCTTGACTAAAACAACTTCTAATAATCTTGGACTGTGTTGAGAGTGGGTTGGACATATGGGTCAAAAATACATAACACTATCTACATTTTTCTTTAAACAGATACATATACTATTGTTCTTAATATCTCAAAGCTTGTCAGTATAAGATATCTAAAGTGTCTCCCCTCAAGAAACGCACATTTTTTTTAAAAACCTGTTCAGACTTTCTAAATTATCTATTTGTGTTTTATATCTTTCTGTTCTGTCTTCTCAATCCCCATATGCCTCCTAAATCGCAATGGTTAGAGAAAACGATGCATCCTCTTTGTGTAATGCCCGAGTAAAATGGGTAGAATATAGGTTTTTAGTTTCTGAAATAAACCCCAACGAACCTGTATTGCTTCAGAACGCAGGCCATGAGACAAATATCTACTATGCAGAAATAACCCAATTATTATCTGAAATCGATAATCAACCCATTGTATAAACAAAAGAAACTTGCGCCCCCTAAGTTTTTACTTGGTTAGCTTTATACTGAACTTGATTGACCTCATAGTTGTTGCTCAAACTGAGCCAAATCTTAAAAATATCAAATTAAATAACAAATTACATATACAATTAAGCAGCATGCCAAACAATCCAGTCACCGGGACATGAGTAGCATCCTTCCATACACTCAAATATCTTGACTCAGAGCTTGACTCAGAGTAACTACAATTATGGATACAATTTAATAGGCCACCCAAAGTATATATCCAGTTTTCCGTTCTTCAATTTTTCAATACTTTATTACTTTACATGTTAGATAAAGTAGCTAAGGGGTATTATTTTGTTTTGTAATTAACCTAATACATATTTGGGTGGTATATAAAGCAGGTTCAGTAGTTGAGGCCTTGGTGGGAAAAGTTGAACAGGTGGGTGCCCTCCTACATAATACCAAATCACAATTTGTTCTGATAATTTAAAATTCCACCAAAAATACACTCTAGAGCATATATACATGTAACTACTAACTACTAGAACTTCTGAAGAAGAGCACAAAATTGGAGGGAAAAACATGCAAAAGCCCATTACTTTAAAGATGAAAAAGTATAACATAAGTTTGAAGAGAAAAATAATATAAAATAGAGAGAGGACCAACCTATCATGACCAAACTCACATGCGAGATGGAATTCTTCACAAACGAAAGGAGCAGAAGCCTTATCATTAGTTGCAAAGCATGTAGATCCCGCATTAAAGCTTTCACCATTGCTAAAGCTAGATGATTGATCAAAACTAACACGTGGTTCACCTAAATAAACAAAGACAGGCAAAAGTTGCAACTTCACTAGGATAGAAGGCTTTGTACCACCATCCTTTGATATCTCAACTCCCAGATCTTTTACTTCTACATTAGCCTTTGGTGTCTGTCCAGTATAAAAAATAAATCAAAACCAGTTGATTTTATAATACACTTAAAAAGCATGCTTCATAGAAAAGTTAACTCGTATATGTATAAGACTTCCATGGTTATAATAAAATATCATGCGCTTTACCTACATATTGTTACGCTATTCAGCAGAAGTTGAAAAAATAATAATAAATAAATAAAAATAAAAAAAATAGGCAGTACAAGGATACCCATCTCATTTCAGTTTTTAACTAAACTAAATCCCATCTTTTGAAGCCTAATATGCAACCAACTCATCATTATGATTGTTAAGTATATAATTCCGCATGCTACCACATTGCAGATTAAGAAACATAAATCCTGCAAATGTTCATTTTAATATTTGCCGTAAAAACATAAAATAATACTATATATTGTGATGTACCTTCATTTTATTTGGCAAGTTAGTCAAATAGCTGGGCGTGAAGAGATATAATCAAAATACTCGTATTGATCAAGGATAGATTCATATGGTGTCCATTTTTTCAGGAAAGTATTTACATTTAGAATTTCGTGCTAGCATATATGCATATGCAAATAAAGTGTAAACCTGCAGGAAAATACTCGATTACTATGGAAAAAACTAGAGTGGAGGGTGGATGTAACATCCTATTCCTAATCAAGTATGGTTCTGAACAGAACTCTAATAATTCCTGGGTACAGGGCTACTCAATAACTTCACAACCCAGATTTCATAGACCAAGATGATAATTAGTCCAGTTGGCTGCTTCGGGCTACAGTTACAGTGAAATAGAGGTCTGGCAGACGTATAAAAGAGGTCTGGAAGACGTATCCACAAGATAACTCCATTACAGATTGCAGACATATTAAGTTTACAAGGTGGAAGATGGTACAAAAGTTTGGATGAGAAACAAATCCAACGTATTTCCTTTAGGAAGACGCAAGATATCTAATAAAACGTATTTCCTTTAGGAAGACAAAATTCTTTGTTGATGATCTGGTTGAAAACAATTGCTAAACATTCTAAGAGAAGCCAATTTGACCATTTTCATATGTATCTAATGAGTATAAGAAGCTGTAAAAGAACTTTAAATGACTATACCAGATATATATAAATACAATCCAAGATGCTTGCACACACAAAGAAGCAGTAAGTCATAAACATGAGCATTTTCGTCAAGAACAACTTACCTTTACCACCATATCGGTCACAGAAATCGATAAGAATCTTGCCATATTAGCCACAACCATCCACTTTCCTCTGCCAGGGCTACTGCGGGATCTGCGAGATTTCCGCGACTCTGTTTTCTTTGAACTTCCATTTGAAGTCCTTGTAACAATTTCTATATCACTTATTAACAGTTGCAGTTTTGGGTCCCTAGACATGAAACCAACCCCTAGTTTGACCAAGGATTGGCGTAGACTAAATCTGATTTCACCAACACAAACAGATTCAATTCCACCCTGCAAATTGCCAAGGACAACATCATAAGCAACGGATGACGGTCAAGTATCTGCAGTCTTACTGGCTATAGAGCAAGATTTCTGTCATCTCAATATAGAGGCACCTACCTTGCTGCCTTTACAAATAATACCAAATTCATATATTTAAGCTTCAAATCCAACAATCAATTCCCAGCCTATTATGTCTCCAATTTAACATTCCAGAAAAGATAAAACAATGTTCCTTTCTAGATAAATGACACGAGTCCTTCGTAATATTTGTTAGGATTATATCAAATAGGTTATCTAACTACTTGATCTATCATTAAAACAAGTCAAAATTAGGGTCTTTGGGCTTATGGAATTTGGATACAAGAACTTCAAACGAGCACGTTAAATAATTAAACATTCTATCACTTATGTATACAATTTTGAGCCGCAAATTGACCTTAGAATACCCGAAAAGAAATTACAAACATCAATTTAATTGACCCGATAGCGTGACCCAAAGCAAAAGAAGAATAACCTTTTCAAACTTGATTGTAACGTCCCTCAAACATTTCCATCCACTAATTTTAAATTCCACCGATGCTTTGATGATCCGGCTCAAAATCCAAGCCACTAACTTGGAAGCAAATCTGAAATAAGATGTTTAGTTAAGTCTTCTAGAACTTGTATTTATGTCATTGTAGTATAATGAAGGTTATTCTAAGGAGAGCGTAATCAAACACAAGAGTATAAGATCAAGCTATAACTGCATAAACTTTAGTTCTCTCTACAATCCGAGAGCAATCAATATCCAAATAGAATACATGATACATTAAATTATAGAGAACTAAATAATCGTATTCAACTTAATACTCGGACCATATCTCGACTTTACAAGAAAGCGTCGTTTTAATTGGTCTTAAACAACTTGTCAATTATGTAGCCCGATTTCTTCATAGGTTTATTCCATTGATTACATACATTTTGCATTTATCTAAGTGCATAATGACAATAATAATAAAAACAGAAGCATCGTGCTGCTTATTCTGCAACCAGTTTCCTTAAAGATTCAAATTTTCATCGCATTCGCATACAAGCCAGCTCCATGCCTCCACCAATTAAACTACAGTAGCGATCACATTTTATTGCACACCCAAAGTGTGAATACTTAACGGGATGTTTGGATGTACATTTCCAAAATGATTACTAAGACTCGAAGAATCACAATCAGAACTATTTCCATGTCATCCGTTGCTTAAAGCTAGGGATAGTTACGTAATTTCACATTTACCTCAATAACCGATTCTCATTATGATTCTACTAATCCTAACTAATCATAAAATTCTCGTCATAATGAATTTCCCAAAATGCACATTCTTAGATTGACATAACACATGCTTGTATCCGTAAACGCAAAAGTCATTTCATGTAACAAACTTTTATTCCGTTCCGAATGTACGCAAGTTACCGTCTATATATAATGACATGGTGACGCGGCGCGTCACCAACGTATCTTCTCCTATAGAAGGTCACTTGCATACATCCGTAACAGAATGAAAGTTTGTTACATCAAAAAGTAATTAAAAAAATATATAGTTTGTTACATAAAATGACTTTTGCGTTTACGGATACAAGCGTGCCTTATGTGAATCTAATAACGAGCGTTTGGGGAAATAATTTGTTACATAAAATGATGCTTTTGCTAATCAACAACTACTGAAATGATCTAAACATTCACCAATTACTCAATTAACTTAGATCAATTAATTAAGTACTGAATAGAAATAAAAAATAAAAAACTTACATAAAGAGAAGCCATAGAATGATCGAGATGAACAAGAACGTAAACAGGAATTTAACCGGAGACATTATTTTTTATAACTTATTTCTTTTCTTCAATCTGTTATCATCATCTTCATGAAACCCTAGCTTTAACTACTGAATCAATTGAAACTGAATTGGAATTGAAATTGAAATAGATCATGAGCTCTGTCTTATTTTTATATATCACAATCGAATACGACTATTATTCAATTGCAAGTAAAATCAGTCAAAACGCACGATTTTTGCTATTTTACTTTTTTCACTCCCAATTTTGCTATTAGCAGACACGATACCTTTCCCAACTTGTACAGCTCGTTTAGAGGCTAAATTTATAAATTTTTGGTTTTTCCTTATTACCAGATTAAAAAATGCTATTTCCAGATTTGTAATCAAATGTTAGCTTGTACTTTGTGGAGGTGAAGGTGTACGTTGCTGATTACAGTTATGTTTTCCTTTTGTGTTTTATTGATTTGGGAGTAGGAAGCACGATCTTTGGTATTTCTTTTTTCCAAACCATTAATTTATGGTAAGTTGTTGTATTAATGATCTGTACCTTGTGCAGTAAATATTCTACGTTACTTTTTTCTTTTTCTTTTTTCTTTTTTTTTTTACATAGGTTTTCGACTCGACATTGTGAGCCGACTAATCTCACGGCGACTATCTTTTTGGATAGTCCGGAGTCGGCGCAAGTGAACCTCCGTAGCCACAAAGGGATTAATTTTCTCCCCATTGGATTCGAACCCTTAACCTCCTCTTTAGAAGGCTGGTATTCTTACTATTGGGTCACTCCTAGTGGTTTTCTACGTTACTTTTTACATTTCTTTAGCTTTTTGACGGTGCACAATTTGTGCTATAAATGTATCTTACTTAATTTTTTTATATGTGTCGAATTAATTTTTTTTCTATATTATGTATCTAACTTGTATTTTATGTCCCTTATAAGTATTTTGTGATTTTTTTCCCTTCAATTTACTAACACTTCTATTACTCGAGAGGGGCAAAAAAGTCACAAAATATACACAAGTAACGCAAAATGCAAGTTGAGTACATAGAATAGCAAAAAAAATTAATTCGATATATACAAAAGGATAGAGTGACAAGTAAGATACATTTATAGGTCATTATCCCTAATCGCTATGCTAACTTGTATGTTGTGTAGCAAATTGTACGTTGCTTTGTACCAATAATTTTTTTTTTTTTTTTTTGTCGTTTCTGTTAACGATGTGTGGGTGACGTGACATAAATTGGGATCAATGGAAGTGTGGATGGGTGGAATTCTTTTGTAGCCGTTAGCTACTTAACGTGAAGTTAGTTACCTAGGACTGACTTTGCAATTTATGTATAACATGAAGGACCATTTATGTAAATTATGTGAGGATTAAATTTGCAATGAACCGCTGAGATGAAGGACAAAGTGCGTACAATTTTTTTTAAATGTTAAAGTAACGGTTGTTAGTTAACGGCCGTTAAATAACTAACGACCGTTAGTACTGAAAAAAAATTTAAAAAAAATATAAAAAAAATATAAAAAAATATAAAAAAATAAAAAATAAATCACTGTACAAACCACTGTAGCAACTACTGTACAAACCACTATAGCAGCTACAGTGGTCGGCACTATTATCCTCCCCACATTTAGTATATATATATAATTATTTATTTTTTCGGTTATAACCTTCGTTCAAAATATATGTTTTTAGTTGGTAAATCAAAAATGATATCGTATTTATGAGCCTTCATTTTTATACAGTATATATGAGGTATGTGCCAATATTCAAAACGAAATTTGGTGATCTACTTAACGTATGTGCCAATATTATGACACATTTGTTTATAGTAAGAGTAACTAATAGTTTTCTTATTAAAAGCGTTACTTGATTGATATTGTTTTTTGTCATGCTATTGTTAATGCCCTTTATTGCCAATGTTGTTGTTTCGTACAAAGTTTTCTCTATTGGAATGTCACAAAACAATAGTTAACATCTTAATTATGTGGACCAAAACAGAATATAAGAAGCCAAAGTGTACTGTAGATGGATAGCCCAAAAGGTCCCCAAGCCAGCACTGATTGCCTATTGTCGTATATTGCTTGACAGAGAGGTACATTCGACAAATTTAACTATGTACCAACCATA
This sequence comes from Artemisia argyi, assembly GCA_030686995.1. Classification (NCBI taxonomy): domain Eukaryota; kingdom Viridiplantae; phylum Streptophyta; class Magnoliopsida; order Asterales; family Asteraceae; genus Artemisia; species Artemisia argyi. Next base: position 1,986 of record JARVZY010011292.1, on the reverse strand, counting down.
TGAACTTTTAATATATGTCTTATGATGTCTTAATGTGGATCCAACTTTCTTCTCTTCTTTTCTATATCAGAGGTCACATTTGCAGATGAATCAACTGTAGCTGGAGCTTTCATGTCTGCCCTTTCCAAACTTTCTTCAACATGTGTTGTTTGGAGCTTCATCAGCAACTACTACAACTTAATCTATGAGTTCGTTGTGTAGAAAAACCACATTCTGAATAACAAATTCTAACTCAGCATACAACATATCAATTTTGATCAGATCCATAGTCTGCTTGATCATCCACCCAATCAACTTCAATTTCTTTGTGGACAAAATCATAAGAAAACATTTTGTCCTTGGTAAAAAGACTAATAATAGCGGAAATCACATATCCTACAATGTACACATACATGTTCGAATAAGAAAAACAAATAACAACTTGAAACATTTAAGCTTACCGTAAATAGCATCAAGCTCATGGGTTGGAAACACAGGAGTTCGAATATGCCAAAGTGGATAAACCACTACCATGCTATGTGTTTGTGGGTGTGTAATTTGATCGGTTGAAAGAAGATAGAATGTGTTTGTGTGTGTGATTGGTCGTGTTAAAGTGTTATACACGACTAAGTTTATTTGCAAAAAAATAAGATAGAAGTAGGTTACCACATTTCAGAGGATTGAGGGATTTAGTTATGCACGAGAATGTCATAAAAGTTACACTGATGTGAGACATAAACCGTTAAAATTTCAAGTTGGAAATAAGGTCATATTGAGAGTCTCACCATGGAAGGGTGTGATACGAGGAAAGTGAACCCAATATACATTGGACCCTTTAAGAATTTGGCAAGAGTTGGTCTGGTAGCTTACCGACTCGTACTTCCATAAGAACTTAGTTGTGTTCACGACACGTTCCATGTCTCAAATCTGAAGAAATGCTTATTGGATGAAACCCTCGTTATTCCCTAGAGGAGATTCAAGTTGATGACAAACTAAACCTTATTGAGGAACCAGTGGAGATTATGGATTGTGAAGTCAACTGGTTAAAAGAGTCAAATTCCGATCGTTAAAATTTGATGAAATTCCAGAAGAGATCCCGAATTCAGTGGGAGTGTAAAGATCATACCCGTCGCAAGTACCCTCACCTCTTCTCAAATACCACACCATTGGATAACACAAACTAAATTTCGGGACAAAATTCTTTTAACGGGGGAAGGCTGTGGCAACTGACATGCCTTAAATATTCAATGGATTTGCTACAAACCAAATTCAGCGCCAACGAATATTGAAGGAATTTGACGCACCTAAGTCAATAATAGAGTAAAGCAACCAAGTAAGCAATATAACAAAAATAATGAATATTAATTATAAAGAGGCGATGCGGGCGTTTATTGTTGTAGGTATAGATTATAATTATCAAGTTTTAAATATATATTTAGCTGACTTAACCTATAACACATACTAACGAACAATGTACCCGATCAGTGTAGCTAGTTGGTAAGTAGAGTGTCGATCACTAAGAGTGGAACCTAGAATGTTTATCAGTATTTTAATTCCTAAGTTAGTCCTAAAACCTAATCTAACGCAAGGGGGTTCAGCTTGAGAGATTGGTACGAATTGAGTTGATTATTAAAGTAAATTAAAACTAATGAGTCGAATACACGAATGGCGAACACGTACACAGATAGATAACAAATACAGATAAGAGGCCTGACGAATGATTAAGTAGCTTGTCACTTGTTTTATTGCTAGTTTTATATAATGAGTACTAAAATCTATTCACTTTCGTTGGTGGTTCTTATTTAAGAGCATATGGCAAATGAAAGTATTTTTTATGGCACCCGATTGGACTCGACCCTTTCTAGGGTTTTGTCCCTATACATACCATTAGTTTCCTTAAACCGCCGACCTAAAAAAACACACCACCGAAGAACTAACAACGCGCAACAATGGGGTTATCAGTCAAGATTTTATTCGTTGTCATGCTTCTTCTTTCGTTTACGGTTG
>JARVZY010011291.1:0-46000 GCA_030686995.1 Artemisia argyi | reverse complement strand
CAATAACAAAGCTTCAAACTCTCAAACTCACCAGAGCCAACCAACGTTTTACCAGTGGATTTAATCTCATGAGAAACTCCCAACTCAAAAGTATCATCATCAATTATAACTGCATTTACACAAAAGCACGGCCAAAATCAAATTCCACAACTTTAACTGTAAAATGAAGAATAGAGATTTATTTAATTTAAAAGTAAATCAATAAACGAAACTACATCGCTAAACAATGAAATAAAACTCATATCAATGGCCACTCCCATTAGTAATAAGACAAGAACTTGTAGCCATCAACATTTTGTAACTAAATACTTATATGTCCTAGTTGGCGGGACTAGCTGATTGTTTGACAAAGACTACATACAACAACAGCAAGAACAAATAATATATCATGACAAAAAACACCACAAGACTCACGCAAAAGCACAAGCTTTATATCCTAAAAGTGTTTGACTAGCCTAATTCTAAGGTCAACTAACCAATTCGTAGTAACAAGTCTGATACTTGCAGGTTCAAACCTATAATCAAATGCTAGAGTAAACTTACTTATATACCCTTATTCAACATAAAGTGTACTATCTGAAACAATCGAATTTTGCCAGAACAATCCACGTCATCAAACGATTATTACTAGTTGTCGCAAAAACCATGGTTTGTTACAACTAATTCGGTTTCACATAATCACATTCTAAACACATTTTCTCATATAAATGCTAATCACAATGCATGCAAACTAAACATTTGCAAAACATAACAAAAAAAGACAGCCGAAAGCCCGAAAACAATACAATAGAATTCACTCACCAATATCAACCGCCTTTTTGTTACTCGATTTAACCCCACGAGACACGCCCAAATCAGCAACAACCTCATCAACATCAACTGATTCATCCCCAATCTTCCTCTTATTATTAGTACTATTACTACACTTTTGCAACAAAGGCAAAAACACATTCCCAACACCCTTTGAACCCAACTCCAATTCCTGATCATCAAGATTCATATTCGTCGAAAACGACAAGTTTCGAGTCCCACAAATCTCGCAACTTGACAGTTTTAAAGGGTTTAAAAAAGTACAAGCTTTACAAGACCATTTTTCAAGATTCGAAGTGGGTTTTGAAGATGATGAAAATTGTGAAGTGGGTTTCGAATTTGAGCAGATTTGGCAAGTGGGTTTGCGAGAATTTGGGTTTATGAATGTGCAACTTGAACATGTCCATGATGACGACATTGTTGCTATTGATTTGGGGGGAATTGAAATTAGGGTTTTTGAAAAGAGGGGATGAAAGGTTTTTTGAGAGAGCGATTTTGAAAGATATATTTGATTTGCCCGCGTACTCTTTTGAACTTTAATTCTTGGGTTGTTAATTGGGTGCGGTCACTCGGGTCAGTTCGGGTCAAGTCTTAAAAAACATAACCAAACTTGATTATATTTAAAATTCGGGTTAGTCAGGTTCGGTTTAATTCGGGTTCCAGTCTGGGTCATTTAAGAATTATATAATTTTGGTGTTTAAACTTGAAAGTTACAATTACAAAAAAACTTAAAGAGAAACAAATTTCCCGAATCCGACATATGGATGTCAGGCTTGAACATTAGCACGTGAGGCACCGTCACCATGATCAGACGCACAATTCTTACAACTTGACCGTTTATAAGGGTTTAAAAAAGTACAAGCTTTACAGGACCATTTTTCAAGATTCGAAGAGGGTTTTAGCACACTCGGTCTAATAAGGAGTTGATCAACTATCATCACACTCGGTCTAAAGGTAAACAAATACCACTCCTTTAAACATTTGGACATATAAGTTTATATTTTGTAAAGCTTACTTCTAACATAATGATGACTTCAATATATATGTTCTATCAAACCAATGGTCACCAGAAGACTCGTTTGATCCTGAAAACTACATAAACATTGATATGAGGAGCATGCGGCAATTTGAGATCCGTGTTGGATCGTAAATTTGATTTAATCCAATAAAGATTGGCCTATACATAAAAGCCCGAACCTATGATCAAGAAGTTTCTAGAAAGTCAAAAAATGATCATAGATTATATCTATGTAAAATATCTATAAAAGTGTATGGAAGATTGTAGCTAAGTGTGATAGAAATATCTGAATATAGATATGAAGTCGGAATTATCTAGAGATCCATGGAAATCTCAATTCTAGAATATTTCTTAGACTAGTATAAACGAGTGAGGGCACCCGCGCGTTGCTGCGAGAATGTTGTGTCTAATCTAAAATCGAAATAAAACGACAAGGAAAAAATTATTAAGGACTAAATTTGCAAAAGATTGCTAACGGGGGACTAACGGTTGTGTTTACAGCTAACCGGAAGGACCATTTTTGTAAATTCGTTAGGTACAAAATAATTCTGGAAATAATATGTTTTTTTACATAAAAAGTCCCTAAAATTCTTGACGTGTTGCATCGTTAGTCCCCGGCATGTTGCATCGTTAGTCCCTGAAGAACCTATCTTGCAACGACAGTTTCACCTTAGGGACTATTTTGCAATCGTGCATTGTTTCGTCCACTGTAGCTACAGTGTCGAATAGTAAAACGTTCCCCCTTTTAGTATATATAATAATATGTGATGGATGATAAGCATTTGTAATCAAGCAAAATTAAAGCAATAAAGTTACATTGTAAAGTTTCTCTTAAATGTCACTCTCTTCATCAAGTACAAGCCAAAAAGGCCACAGTGTTTCCAAAATCTGGTCTTTCACAGACTCACAACTTATGCAAAAGCTCACTCAGCTTGTTCTAAGATACCAGATCTCGAACTGGTGCATGCTCCTCATATCCATGTCTCTGTATTTTTGAGGTTCAAACGAGTCTTCTGGTGTTTCAGGACCATTGGTTTGATAGAACATCTACATTGAAGTTTTCATCATGTTAGTAGTAAGCTTTACAAAATATGAAACTTATACGTTTAAATGTTTGAAGCGGTTGTACTTGTTTACCTTTAGACTGAGTGTGATGATAAGGCAGCTGCAACTTGTAGTTGGTCAGTTATGCATAACCCAACTTTGAGCACCACAAACTTGACAGGAGGGGTGGGTAGGACGTAGGTTGTCTGTGTATGAGCATAGTACTGTGACAAGAAAAAAAAAAACATATGATTATCAACCCACTCTCACTATCTTGTATACACATATATATAGCTTGAGTAATTGAGTTTATAATGTTTACCTAAAAAAATTCATGAATCATATATCGGGCACACAATCCAATAATTATGATACACTAGGGTGGCCTTCCTCTCCTTCACTGAAGTCGTTGCCCTTTACCACCTACGCCCCAAATCAAAATATTTTTTCATATAAAGACTAACTTTTTATCAAAATTCTATCAATTAACTAAGACATTAATTATCAGATTTAGCTTTGTCAGTTGTGTACAGCTTCGTAGGAACAAGTGTAATCTAGTTGCAGTAATCTTATTATTTAAAATGAGGGTGAGCGAAGATAGCAAAGGGAACCCCTTAGGTGTCAAGCAGTCACTCATGTTGCAATCCTTCAATAGTAGGTACTCTAATTCGCACGTTGAGTTTAGTGAAGGTGGGAGCTTGATCTTGGGTTGGTTTTGAGGCATTTGCAAAGTAAGCCTTTTCAACGTTGTTCCATATGTGCTGCCAAGATAATGGATTATCTGATACATCTTCGTAGACAAGTCCGCAGGATTTGAGACAAGTTAGTTTAATACATAGATGAGATGATTCTTGTGACTAAGCAGGATCTGCATCATAGTTTAGAGCAGTTTATACCTATCACCCCGGCATACTTGTTCGACAAACCAGTTATCTATTCCTATACTTGGAAAGTGGTGCCACCGTGATATCCCCTTTTGAAAAAATGTTGGTTTCAACAGCCTTGCCGAAAGGCAGAAGTGAGAGTATATGACCAACAAGGGTTTGATCAAGCAATGTGACTCTATCTAGTTATTGCCTTTTTCCGCTATTAGATTCCATGTTAATTAGTTGCATTGTCAAAATGAATGTATATCCCATTAGTTACTGGTACTTGAAAATTAGTTTCTGAAATGTTATTTATAAGTACAAGCAGCACCTAGATCCTTTGTGATATGTCTTCCATCCAATAATCCTTATCAATCTAACTACATATGGGAACAAATTTCCCAAACAATATGATTCTTACTATAATAGTTAAGTCAATTGCAACCATATCTTACTAATTGAAAAAATATATATATATATATATACACTTCGATTATATATCAAATGTTTCATCAAATAAAACCCACCATTATGTTACGTGCAATAAATCAAATGTAGTGAAAATTAACCCCAAATCTACTTGATAATAACACCAAGAATTGACTAATTTAAAAAACTAACTTCAAAAAACCAAAATATCCTAAACTAAGTAAGATTAAAAAATAAAAAAATAATGTAGCGTTTAGTTGTAGAAAAAATTTCTTATTATTTCGTTTCTTGATTCCTTGAGAAGAGAATGGTTTTTCTTCTATAGAGAAGAGTTGAAAATTATAAAAACCCGTTTAAACGGAGTTATGTTTCCTTTTTAAAAAGATTACCTTAGATTGCGATGGTGGGTCGCGACGACAAGGATGGAATGTGAAGATGTTATCAATGGTGATTAGAATGAGATACTTTACCGGTAGATTGGGAAACAGTTTTTTTTTTTTTTTTTTTTTTTTGGGATAAAAAATGGAATAGAGTAGATTGTGGTTTCATTTTCTAGTTAAAATTTGAAAATTGAGAATTTTACTTTTTTAGAAATTGTTGTAAATAAGTGTGACCTAACGAGTTTTCAGTTTTTTCATTTTATTTTGAAAAATTTTCTGAAAAAATAAGATGTTTTCACCAACTAAAGTGACCCTCAACACAATAAGCCTATAATACAAGTGATATTTACATGACCACCATTATCCACCGATCAATCAAAACCACACCACAAGTTTTTTCGTAACTTCAATCTTCAAAAGAAATTTTACCAATTAAACCCAGTTGATGAACATAAACCTTCATTTCTAATTTTCTATCTACAATCATAATCAGTAAACCAACTAAAAAATGCTATGAAATTATCCTTTATTCTTTCGCTCATCTATGATGACGCCGGATGATTTTGGGGGTGTGATCGTATGGTGTTACCAGATTGTTTTTGAGTTTTCCTCTGATTATGTTTTCGGATCCAATGAATAAGTGAATCATGGTTGGTGACTTTTTTGAGTTTAGAAGGAAAAAAAGAAAAAGAATTTAGTAATCTCCAAGCAAAAGAATAAGAAATAGAAATCTAATGCTAACTTTACTCAAACATTTTTCTTCTCTGCCTTTCATCAAAAGCAAAGTACACAATTTATAATGCTAAAAAAACGAATAAATGATGACTAATGCATTTCTAGACTTTAGGAACAAAACTAACTAATAAGCATGGGACTAAATGACAAATTCATGAAGTGGAGGTCCACTCCTCTTTCTAAATGCATGCAAGCATGCAACAACTTTGAATGTGCATGGAAACTAAATAAATGTGAAAATGGATTTGGTCTTCTGTCAACACAACTCAAACGTTGTTTGACTCGACTGTTTTGTATGGACTTGGTCTTTAACTTTAAGCACGTAATTACATAATAAATAATGAGCATGTATGATGGGTAACAAAAAAATCGAGTAAAATTTTAATAAGAAAAAAGCTTGATTTAGTGGATAAAAGCAAAATTACATAATAATGTAAAATTCTGGGCTGAAGAGTTTTAGTTAGGTGCATAGGAAGAAAAAGAGTCATTTAAATTGTATTGGAATGTGCGGGACCAAAAAGACACAAGAAAAAAACTAAAAATGACAATAACATTTTCACATGCATTGCAAATGAAGAACATTAACAGAATTTTAACGTCTGTTTAGTTAAGAGATCCGGGGTGTTAAGGGTTTTCATTTAAGGACTATCTGGGTTGGAAAAAAATCAAAGGACCATATGTTAAAGTCAACGCAAACTATAAGGACGATCCGTGAAATTTACTCTTTCATTTAATTACAAATTAATCCACAAACTTACTCCACTTCACTTACACCCATATATACAATAAAATAAAATAACGATACAAACAAACAAACTGATGCTACTATACACTGTCGCTGTTATGCACGTGTAATCATCTAGTATATAAAAAAATCACTCATCTTCATCCTAACTTAATCTCGAAATTTATAGAAAATTACACTGTTCTTCCTTGTAGTTTGCGTTGACCACAGTGGTTCGTCCTTTGACGTGAAAAAATGTATTATTTGTCTTTAACTGCCAAACGTTATCTGCCGTTAGTCTATTCCTCTAACGACCCTCACTAACCCTAGTTAACAACCCACAAGTGAAGGTATTTTTATCCTTTTAAGTCTACATATGAGGATAAGATGGATATTTTTTCTTCAAACTCCGCCTACTCATCTTTCTCAGATTCTCTCTCTCTCATTCTTCATGGTGTATCTTCGATGACTCCATCCTACACATATCCTACCATCATCTTTCTTCTCCCTCTAAGCACCCAATAGAGGGGGCTCAAAGGGTGTGCAAGTGATATCGTCGCACCGAGCCTCCACTTAAAAAGGGTCATATTTTTCTTAGTCTTGTATATAAATACGTTAGATATTAAACATATATGATATGGTAATTCAAGTTTACATGCAATTTAACTCTAATTTACAAGTGCAATAAGGCCTCCTTGCCGTTATTGCCTAGGGCCACAAAAAACCACGAGACGGCCCTAACACCCAAACATCTCCAATTACAATAATGACCATCTCCTCTCACTACAGCCAGTTAACCATCACCATCTTCGGCTACCACAACAACCAACAGCTATAGCCCACAACTACCATCATATCCAGATAACTACCATCATCATCTCTGGCCAATAACTACCACCTTAATCTCAACCTACTAAATCATAAACCCATTTCATTTTACTATTTTCTTCTCATGTTTTATAAATAGGAAATATCACCGCACCCAATGCTCTAGTATTGATTACGATTAAGATTTTATACCCAATGCCATTTGTCTAGCGGTATATGAATTGCCCACCAACTTAGAGGTGGTGGGTTCAAGCTTAGCTAGAGACACTTGTGAGATAAGTGGCATAAGGTATGAAAAAAATTTGTTGTTCAAAAAAAAAAAAAAAAAAAAAAAAAAAAAAAAAAATGATTAGGATTTTATGATCCTAAATTTCTTAATAAATGAAAATGATTTCCGTTTATGATCAAACATCATTAAGGTAAACTTACGTTGAAAATGTGTTTCTTTAGCTATATTTTTACGTGGTTAACCCAAAAATCAAAGCGAAACAATATGTGTAAATTGGTTAGGAATGGGATCCTCTCAAGTTGAGATGTACAACTTGACTCAAATTGGATGATTGTGAGCCATTGGATTTGATCCAATGGTTCAAATCAAAAGAAGTTCTTTTGATTTGAGCTATTGGATCAAATCCAATGGCACATAATGCCCCAACTTGAGTCAAATTGTACCTCTCAATTTGAGAGGATCCAAAGGGATATTTGATTTTTTTGGTTTTAGGCTCATTGTAGATTTGTAGTAATTAAAACAAAAATTAGGATCATGATCCATCTATTTAAGTTAGTTGGATCGTGGATTAGATCATGATCCCCTAACTTGAATCAAGATCCATTTAGCCATATAACTTTGGACCAATCTCTACTATAAAGAGAAAACGAAATTTTTTAAAACTTAAAATCGAGTAAAATTGTTTAACAAAATACCCATCTTTATTGTTTAAATTTATGGTTTAAAATGTGAAATATTTATTTTATTTGCCACCAAATAACTGTTGTTTTTTATTTTAAATTTGAATTTTTTGTTTTAACTAACACTATTTTGTTAGGGAAAATCATGCTTACTTTACAAATTTTATGGTTTGTAAGTCACGCCATTTCTCTTTTAATCACTTGATCACACTCGATTAAATTCCTTCTAAATACTATAGGAGAAGGACTCGATTTCCTTGTCCGGTTAAAAAAATAATTTTTGCAATTAAATATTACCGGATACAAACACTATGTGCATTTAGAAAAGGACTTGGTTTGATTTAAGGGGCCGTTTGGTTTGTTGCTAGGAATCACAATGGGTATAGGATTCGGTATGAATTGAAAGAAATAAAAATTGAATGATAGTATTAGTGTTGTTTGTTTTATAAAATGTATTTAGGATTTGATTTTTATTTAATATTATTATATAATAAAAGGGCCCACCTAGTTATATTATTAAAACAATTAGAAGAAAAGTCCACAATAAAAAATAAGAAAAGTCCAAAAAAAATGAGAAAAGTCAAAAGTATCATGCCTAAAGACACAGTAAAACCAAAGGTACTTGGTGGGAATATTAAATCACCCATTTATTGGTGTCAGACACTGTTGTGTAACCGAAATCTCCAACCAAACTCTTTATTTTCTTATCATAGCAAACCAACAGTGCGATATCCGCAAACCAAACGGGACCTAAGTAAATGTCTTAAAATATTCGAAAAATGATTAAAGTAGTATTAAACTTTGTTCAGAAATACGAACCCGGGTAAACTTACAATTAAAATATTCGAAAAAGATAAAATAGTAATAAATTTTTACAAAAATCCCCTTACACTTTTAACTATTTACAACTTTTTCATATAACAAACTTTATTTATCAAATATCTAACAGATATCTCGCGATTTCATGAATAAAAAAATTCTACTAGAAAGATCTTTCGATGACGAACAAAACGAGCTCAATATTGATATACTTTTAACGTACGCACGATTATATAAAAAAAATGTGAAGTTTAATACATATAAAATAAAATAACTTTTATAACGCACCCTTAATCTATCAAATAACTTTAAAAACTATTTTAAAATTAATTTAAACCATAGGAGAAAAAACATACACTTCAATAAAAGTGTACGCAACCACCCTAAACTTTCAAAATGATCAAAAAATAGGTTAAAAGCTCGGCCATGACATTCAAAACTGGACTATCAAAAAGCAATGCATAAGTCAGACGAAATTAAAATTTTGCCAGCCTTGCCGCAACGAACGGGTGCTATTGATATCTTTCGATATACGTATGATTTTATAAAAAATGTTGAAGTTTGATATATATAACAAATTGCGGAAACTACCATGAACTTTTTTTTATTTACGACTTTTTATATAACAAACTTTATATATCACATTGAGTATATGCCCCTATTTAATCGATAAAACATTCGAACAACACACGAACTGAATCAGAATTAACGTAAAAAAGACCCGCCGCGGCGGGCGCCCACACCTTGTTTCGTGCACATATTATATAATACATATAACACAACCATTTCCTTCATCCATCATGAAGAAAGAAAAAAATTTGTAGAAGATGAATAGGATTGATAATGTTGTTAAACAATCTCTTAGCCGAGACGAGACATTTTACATCGTATGCATAAACATTATACGCAACACTTAAGCACACTATCGCAATTATAACTATTTATCGTTATAAAATCATGTCGCTATGCACGGTACTCGCCTAGTATTTTAACAAAAGAGATTTCACGTTTATGGTATTTCAGGTACAACTTTAGTGAGATACAAATACAAATGAGTCCTAATTACGTCTCACTGCTTAATGTAAAATTTAATTCAAAAATTGGGTTTCCAGTCTTTTACCAGTCATAAACACAAAAATAATAGCGCTATTGATAGTGAAAAGAATATCTTCTCGGAACCTCAGAGCATTTACCGACCCGCTGATCTGGCAACAATGGTTAACCAGTTCCTTACATAATACAATCGATAATGTAATTTTGGCCGCTAGGCAACTGCTGACACTGCTTCAATTGCACTACCCAACGGCCAAGCAGCTTCAACCAATGAATTTTGGTACTCAACCTTTTTCACCAGTGTAATCTGTTGCCATGGTGCCAGGTCTGTTCAACAAGAACACGAGCAATTAGATTATTTTTCTTAGTTTGGTATACTAATGAATATCAATGACTAAAACAGCACAAAAGTGAAAACAGGCTGTTTTTTTGCCAGCAGTATTATACTCGAAAAATAACTGATCAAGAAAATGCATGTCAGCTACAGCTAAGCAATTTTAACCAGAAAACCAGACGTCTGGTCAAGCTACAAATTTATCGACAATGAAACGGGTCACACAGGTTATAAGTCTTCAAAATGTGTACAGATCTTCTGAATTGCTTTAGTAAAAAATAGTTTAACGTTATTATTGTAGAATATAGTTTTGTAATCACAGTAAACAGATTTAGGATTTTTTTTTTTTTTTTTTTTTTTTTATTTATTTTATTTATTACTATTATTATTATTATTATTATTATTATTATTATTTTTGTAAAAGAAGTGTTTGTGGGTTCAGCCAAAACCACATGACATACTAACAAACTAGACATTTTGACCCGATTCAGTTTTGACATATTACCCAATCCACCTATGTTGTTGCCCCTCCCCTTGCTTTTTAAGAAGGTTCTGTAATTGAAGCTGTATTAGGCATTAACTTACCAAAGCCATCTACAAGCAACGTGTATTGATACACAAGATCCATGCATAAGTATGGTAAGTTAGCTTCTTCCACATTGGGATATGCGGATTTTGCATCCTCGAGTGAGGTTTGACAAGCACGTTTAGCAGCCTCTTGGAAATCAACTGGACGAACTTTGGCAACATGGCTTTTTGGATCAACAAAACCAGCCTACATGAACAGATCATTAGTCGATATGCATATGAAACTAGGCTTTATAAAAAGCAGCCATAATGGTATTTTACTGATTTCTAAAGTATTGAAAGATATCCTTTAATACCTCAGCAGCCCGATCGAAGAAGAAAGAAGCTACAAATAGGTTCTTTTGTCCATCACCACCACCACCATTCCATACTCCACCAAAAGTGCATTTCATGTGGGTACAAGTTGATTCATTAACTTTGAGGGCTTTTAATGCTTCTTCCCTGCACTTGTTCATGCTTGAACCAGAAGAAGGAGCTGAAACTTTGTAATCCTTTCCAGCGTATGAATATACCCCTACAAGATAATACAAGAGTTAAGAGTTAATACTCCAGTTGGTTGGTAAACACGTATTTCATTCAAAATTAACATCATTCTAAAACCTAAAATCCTCTTATGTAAGAACTTAAGGCTTAATACCGGAAAGATGTGAGGTAAAACAGCTTTATCACAAAAAACATACCAGTATAGCCAGCCATAACACATGGATTCTCAGAATCTTTTGCAACTCCAAGGATCTCAGCTCGAGCTGCTAACAATCCATACTTCAAGTAACTGAAAGATTAAAAGGAAAAGAGCATCAACTCAAAGTAATGCAAATTAATATGACCACAGAGCAGAAATAGACATGAAAAAACACCATTAAAGGCTCAAAAATACACAAGTCACCAAAATCAAATTTGATTTTAATTATATCACATCTTCTAACATTTGTTTGCATGTGGGGTGCGGGGTGTTCAATACCCGTGTGAAACGATGAATATATGATTCAGTGTACATTACATTTTTTAACTTTCTAGCCTTCCTGGCATCTGATACAAGCCTAGATTTCATTTTTAGCATGTGTTATAGTTGATAGGCTTCATATTCTGATACTGTTCTACCTTTTTAATGTCAACTATAAAGAAAGTAAACATAGCTTCATACAGAGAAAAGGGAAACCTATTCCATCTTCAGGAAGTCATCTATAAAGAAGTAAATATCTATATTTAAACAGGTATGAGGCGAACCTGTGAACGTAGAGGTAGTATTTAGTTCCCATGAGTAACATTTCCTTCACATACGTATCCTCTCCGTTTGTAATCCTTGGAGCCTTTGCAGCATCTGCCTCTGAAATAGCATATGCCATTTGTACTGACCCACCACCTAGATCAACTACCCCAACTGTGTCCGAATATTTCTTGCCCAATTTATTTGACAAATAATTTATGGTCACCTGTAAGGATGAAAAAGGTGTTAATAAGCAAAGAAAAAATACGATATGATAAGGATTAAGATGTCTTGCAAACCAAAATCACAGGGGCTCCAACTTAACCCTTGAAAGAGAGAAAGACAAGATTCTAAGACACCCTATAGAGAAAGGCATGACACACAACCATGTTTCTTAGTCGATTTTCTTAAACATAAAACAGGCATCTTAACAAAGATTGATGTAACAGGTTCTCTCAGAGACATTGACATCTAGTCAGTAGTCACCTGTGCATAAAGCACCAAACTAAGATCAGTTAATTTTCTTTGTTATTTCTTAATACATCAGAAAACATGAAATAGGTCCAATTCTTATGCTAACAGCATAGCATCTATGAGGAGGTAAGAAGTAAGTATCTTACCCACTGATAAGCACCTTCCTGGGTTCCATCCAGAACAGTTACCCAATCATCATTCGACTTGAGGCTGCTCTTAACTTTTAGAAAATCTTTGACCTATATAAACATCAATTCTATAAGGAATTAATACCAAACAAAAATCACAAGACGGGAGAACAGAATCTGTTAAGAAAGAAAAGAGTCGTGTAGAAGATAAGTACGTACAGCTTGCAAGATCCTTTCAGATGCCTCAACTCCCAACTGTCTCAGACCCGCAGTTGCCTGCATATAGATATAATGTGCATAAGCATAGTAGCAACAGCGTCAACAAAATAGATTAGTATCATTAGCCTTACAAATCACTAACCCCAACTTTGACTGGTGTATTTTGGCGCATATTTTGTGGAACAACCTTTTCTGCTTTCTCTAAAAGAGGCAGAAGAGAATCTGCAGCTGCTTTAGGATCCGTTGGATATGCACTCAAACCTGGTTTCAGCTACAATATAAACATATCAATTCAAAAATCAGTCTTTTTCCATAGCAGGTAGATTAGAATTTCATTAACAACTCAAAACAAGATTTAAATTGCCTTCAAAATGCCAGGAACATTTCAAAAATCATATTTCCCCATTGTTTGGGCTTAAAGCTCCAATTTGCATCCCATTTTATAACTAGTAACTTCGGATAACTAGCTCTGTTCGTTTGTTGATCCCAACAGACTCATTAGCTTAGTAGATGACTAGATGTGCATTCGAACACACAAGGATTAAAGTTACTATCATACTTCATATTAACTTGATGTAATTGCCAAATGCCAATACTATATGCACTAAAAAGAAGCAGATCCACCAATCCTATTAACAGTTCTTTCCACATCATTTACATCTATAATCCATTCAATTTTACAACCTCATCCATGTCGATTTCAATTCTTAAAGTCAACTAAATTTAACTAGAACTAACTTCCACATATCAGTGAATTATCATTATAACTTAATCTAATCACCAAATGCCAAACACTATACTGTATGCGCTAAAAAAAAACAGATCCACCACTCCTTTTAACACTTCTGTCTACACCATCCATATCTATAATCTGTCCAATGTCACAACCGTAACAATTCTGATTTAAACTAAACTACAGCTACCTAATACAAACTTACAGCCTTGCACATATCAAGTAACAAATGCCTAATGATATATGCACTAAAAAGAAGGCAGATCTGTTAAATGTTACAACCGTATTGATGTCGATTTCAATTCAAACTAAGCAACAGTTAACTAACGCTAACTCACACATACATGCTGAATATTATATGCACTACTAAAAAAAAGGCAGATTTGTTTAATGTTTACCACCTTATCATCATCCATTTCAATATCTAAACTATACTACCGTTTACTAATACTAACTTACACTATACGCACTAAAAGTCTAAAACAGAGGCAGATCTGTCATATATTACAACCGTAGTGATGTCAATTTCGATATCTAATCTAAACTACCGTTAATCAATACTAACTTACACTTATCAACTAACAAATGCCGTAGACTAATACATGCACTAATCTGAAAGCAGATCCGCTCAATGTCACTACCTAACCGATATCAATTTCAGTCGTTGAACTAAACGCCAATTAACTAACACATATCAACTAACAGATCTGTTCAATGTCGCAACCGTATCGATCTCGATTCAACTAACTAACTAACTAGCGCGTAAACTATATTCACTAAAACTAGAACCAGATCTGTAACACATTACACCAATTCCGCAACAGATAATCAATCTACCTGCTCAAAAAGCTCGAGATCGTTACCGATATGAACGAGATCTAAATTCCGATCAAAACAAAACACATGAACTCTACTCCCACTACTCCCAGCATCAAACACCACCGCATACTTATTCATCACCTTACCATCCCCACTCTCCAATACATAATTAGGCGAAAACTTTCTATTAGGCAAAACGGCGTCGTTTGACCGTACATTAGGCATTAAAAACAATACAAACGATATTAATACCAACGGTATCGATATAACTAGTATAACGCCGCGATAACGGTTCATTTTGTCGGCTAGTGAGTCGTTATTGTTGTTGTATACGCGGTTACGTTTCGACATTTTGTTGTCGGTTGTGAGCTGCTCTGATGACGTGGCGAAGACTTGACCTTCGAGAAGCTCCGCGGCGGAAGGGGAGCGGTACCGGATCTGACCGGTGGTGGTGGTGGTGGTTGACGGTGGTTCTGCGACGGAATCCAGTGCTACTGGATCGGAAAAAACCGTTAGGTTTTTATATGTATTTATTTATTAATGGTGATTGTGTGTGTGTGTGTGTGTTTTTTAAGTGTGTGTGATTTTTTATTTTATTTTATGAAGTGTGATTGTGGAAAAGGAGGGAGGGGTGACTTTACTTGATTTGGACAAAATGAAATTTCCAATTTTTTAATCTCTAATATGTTTGGCAAATGTTAGGTCTTGATTGTTAAGTGGTTTTGAGTAGGGTTGAGCATCGCAGACTCAAAACCTATCAAGACCGAGAAGATTGACTGAATTGAAGGATTAGTGGTTCGGATTTTTTCTTTATTTCGGTCTCGGTCCGATTCGGTTCGGTTTGGTCTGGCGTACAAACTGACCATTTTGTCTTATTGGACCGGACCGGACCAACCCGAACCGGACAGAACCTATTCGGTTCGGTCCTCGGTCTAGGTTTTTAGACTATTTCGGTCTCGGCCTTGGTCGGTCTGAATCGGTCTAAGACCGATGCTCACCCCTAGTTCTGAGTCTAAATCTGATTTGCACATTTGAATATGAATATGAATCTGATTTTGTGGCGAAAAACTCTGAATCTGAATTAAAAATGATGTTGTTTGTTTTTTCAAATGTTTAAATGATTAGAACACAAAAAAAACTAGTTTATATATCTTTAAAAGGTAGTAAGATCTTCTTCCAAGTCTTGTTGAGCGAGAGGTTTAAACCTCTTGATGCATCTAAATGAGGGAAAAACAACAAATACTCTTAATTGTCAAAAGCTTTTAACGGTTCAGATTTACAAGCTATTAAAAGGTATTAAGTGATTTAATTTAGAAAACAAACACAACTTGTTGTAACTAAAGATGTAGTTATAGATAGAGATGAAGTGGAATATTAAAATTTGAGATTATTTTTATAGGATACACGAAGTAACATTTGATCTTAAAAGATTATAAACGATTATTTTTATTTAAATCTTTGATAAGTTTATATTTTAAGTAACTTATTTTTTCAAAAAAACAAACTTAATCTTCTTATAAATCTTGGGTGGTGAACATACCCTAGGGCATGTTTGTCACATGAGATTATGCTTATTTCTTTTATTAAAATAACATATTTAAAAAATAATCTTTGTTTAGTTGACAGAACTTAGGTCGAATGAATATGCTATATTACTATATGCAAATTTAAAGTTATTAATTTCGACTATAAACATATTAAATTTATTATATTAGGTACATTTTATTATTGTAACATCCTATTTAATGTGTAATTAGTTTGTATTTTTAAATTTTATATTAATAATTACTAATAATAAAAACTGTGTTACCATAATTTTTTAAAACTTTTTAAATAGAAGGTCCCAAATACATTATTAGGCATTTTTTTTTTATTAAACATGAGTGAAATTTATCATCAGAAAACTAATTAAAATATTAAATTTAAGGCATGCTTAGTTGAAGGCCACAAAGGATGAGTGATGGTAAAGGTAATAAAAAATGATGCTTGGTGTAAGTTTATATAATTAATCCTTAACCAATATTGGGTATACCTCATTTATCAATAACTTAAGGGGAATGAAAAATTTATGCATTCATGATCCTACAACTGTCCAAATGCACTCTAACTTCTAGGCAGACGCTTATCTTCAACTAGTTCTGTTTGAGTCTTTCTCAGGAGTAGTGCCATTACATGTAGGCACAAAATAAGTATTGCATTAGCTTATCTCTTAATTTTCAAACAACCCTTGTTTTTGCTCTTATATAACTCCTTTTTTACTATTGTTTTCCTCTTTTGATGCATCACATCTAATCTCACGTCTTCATTATTTAATACAAGTTAACATTACAATCTTGATATCAGTTTCAGTTCAAATGCTTTGTTTAATTTTAGATTTTTTGCTCAACCATTTTTGCGTTTATAAGGTTTGCGATAACCAACAATCACATGTCAAATGTGATAATTTGATTTGGATTTCACTTTTCTTGTTGCTAGAGATTATTATGGTATAATTTATTTTTTTGTTAATGTATTATGATTTTGGATGTTGTTGGTTGATGCCTATCATTGTTTATTGTTTCTGTTAAATTCTTCTCATAAGCATTCTAATGTTGATATGGCATAAAAAATAAATTTCATTCTCATTTCTCTACAACTTTTGCCAAGCTATTTCGATCCTCACCCCTTGCAAGGCCGGAGGTCCTTTTCTACCTTCGGTAGAACCGGAAGCAGCCTCTCTACCTTAAGTAGGGTAAGGCTGTCTAAGTCTCAACCTCCCCCATACACCGTGGAAGACAGTATTGGGACCCATAAACTGTGAAAGAAAGTAGTGGGAGTTACTTTACTTTACTTTTATTATGTAGTATTATCATTCCCACTCCCATTCCTTTTCCCTTTCCCATATTTCAACCAAGCACCCTATTATAACTTAAATGGGTATTTTTGGTATACAACATTATTCATTTTAAGTTTTTACGTTTTAAGAAAAAAAAACCTTTTTCTTTTTACAAGTAGTTTAGATTAAACGAGTTACGCATATTAAATAAGTTGGTTGGTCGACTCTTTTAGCTTATTAACTTGTATAAAATCTTTGAACGAGTTAGCAAGTCGACTAGTCGAAACTACTCTTAACCCGAACTCAACATTGTTCAATAAAAAAAGTTAAATGGAACGAATCAAACATGACAATAAGTAAGAACCTATTTATATAATTATAACCCGTTTTGTTAACGAACTTATCAGCCTTTGGAAAAACTAACGGAAATTGGAGCTACTCCAAACATTATCCGTTTCCATTTTTTTTTATCACTTTTCATATTGTAAGATTTTCCTTTTTATTAAATTTCTTTTATTGTAATGTCTAAAAAATTGGTCAATATATTTTATCATAATTCATAAGTTTATAAACTCAACATATCACGTTTGGTCTTCAATTTCTTTAGACGAACATCATTTACTATCATCGTATAAAATTTAATTGATCGTAATAACAAAATCATATACAAATACCGAGAAAAGTTTCTTAAATATTACTAAATTTTAAAGATCAGAAGGTCAAATTCCCTCAGTCTAATATATTTGATCTAAAAGTGTACATTGAAACTGGTTTTTATTCATAAAAATAAAATAAAAGGGTCTTCTCTTTAGTTATGAACCAAAATATGGTGCTACTATCGAGTTGTACACATCCTTTATTCTATAAAACCATGTTGATGAGTGCTCAAACACTCATCATTTTTACCTATTCTGAGCTGCCAAAACATCTAAAAACACTCAAAATTGCATCAAAATAATGAAAATATCCCAGGAATGTGTTTTATATGTTTCAGATGCAAAATAATCAAAAACAGATGAAAAATAAACAAAGTTTGCATAATTGGCAGTTTCAGTCCCTCATCTTTCAAAAGTTGTGTAATCTAGTCCCTGGTTATTCTAAAAACTTGAAAAAGTCACCAACGGTCCTTTTAAATCACAAAGTTGCATATTTAGTCCTTTGGTACAAAGTCTCACAAAATTGCAAGTTTAATCCCTGAACTTTGAAAATTGACAAAAAGGGTCCCTGTGATATCAAAACTTTGAGAAAAACAAATTTTGTTAACAATTCAGTTTTTAGTATTTAAATTTGCAATTTCCTTTTTAAAGCTTTAATAATGTTCTAAACCTTATATTACTGTTTCATAAGCTTAATTAGGTTGTTTATATCTACAACTCAACATAAAAACATAAAAAAAATATAAAAAAGGAAAATCAGAAACAAAGAAAGCACCACAGGGTACCTTTGCATGAGAAAGGAAGCATTTGGAAGTTGCCAGTAATGGATATGGCAAGGTGGACTTAACCTGGCTTGTTTTTAACAAGCTAGGAGCTTGTAGCTGCCCAATTGGGAGCCCTTGTTTAGCTAGGGTCTGAAGTGAGTTCAAATTTCCATTTTTCTTTGATTCTTGGTTCTGTACTGTAGCATAGCTTATTATCTGCTTATCTTTGTTCATTTAAGCTTATTCAGTGTTAGATAGTGATAATCTTGATTTAAATTAGTAGCTTGTTAGTCAATATAAATAGTTGTTCATTATCCTAGTAAAACAGTCAAAATTGTATAATTAGTAATCTTGGTTAATTGTTGTTAATTCCTGTGTTTAAGTGTTCATTTTAGCTTAATATATCATCTTAAGTCAACCTAGGTCTGTTTCATAAGCTCTTTTAAGCATTTGCTTCACAAATCATTAGACAGGCAAGTTTTAAGGAGTGTTTGGATTAGAGTAATATGTGTGTTGTTGTTTTCCGTTGACATGAGTCACTTAGAACCATATTGGCTCAGAACAACCATAAAAACTTGGTCTTATTTCACCAAAAGTCCATCATTTGGTCTAATCATATATCTGTGTTGATTTTGAAGTAGCATAGCCCTTAATTTGGTTCACAAGTGCAAGTTTTAGCTTAATCTAGTCTCCTTATAGCCTAAGTAACTTAAATCAGTCAGTAATCAAAGTAGAATCTCATCAAAGGCAACCTTTTGCAAAAACTCAAAAAGTCAAAATACACCTTTGTTTCATAAATCCAAATCTGGGAAGAATATTTGTGATTTTTGTGATTAGCTTTAGGCCTTGATCTTTTTAGAAGTTAAAGTTTGTCAGCTAGACTACAAGTTTTCATCAACAGCTTAGTTTTTAGATTTTTATATAAGCCTGTGGAGTAGCTTATTTAGACCTGCAGGGCAAGTGCATGCCCTGTGCATCAGGTTTTGACCAACTTTCCAAAGTCTCTCTTGTGTTCATCAGTGGACCCCACACCCTGTACCTTGGATTTTTAGAAAGCCAATAAGCCCATTGATAAGGTTCAGGGCTTATTTCACCATTGTGAGCTTATTTGATAGGGCTGCAAATCCCATTAAGTGTGACCATTTCCTGAGCCTACACTGAATACTCAGTGTGTGACCTCAACTTCCAAGGCTTACCCAGAGCTCATTAATAAACCAGAAGCCCTGCTTATTGGGTTATTGTGAAGCCTTCCAGTCCCTTTTCAAGTTTTTAGTTTTAATTTGGACTCACCTTGACTTCTGTGGACCCCATAGAGGTCCAAAAACCTTAGTTTTTGCCTGTTTTAGCCTTGTAATTACATAAGAGCTTATTTGCTTCCAAATAGCTTTTCCAGAGTGCTTCTTTGTTCCTATTAGCTTATTTCAAGTGTGTAATCATCTGTGTGTGCCTTATTTGTCATTTCCTTGCTTTTTCAACATTGCAATAAGTCCTAATAAGCTTATTTGTACACTGTTTGGTAAAAGGGGGAACTCAGCTTATTTTTAGGCTATTGTAAAAGTGTCTTTCTAAAAGTTTCTTATTTTTAACTTATTAACATCTGTCAAAAAGAAAAACCACAAAAAAACCAAACTTAAAATTAGTGAAAGCTTCTATTTAATAGATTCTGTCTTTTTCATTTTTCTTTTTAGCTTATTAATAAGCAATTCATCATTTTCATAATTTTCTTAATTTCCTATCACCTTAAGGTATTTTCAATAATTTTCTTAGATTTTTCTCTTTTAGTTTAATAATTATTAGAATTAAAAATAGTTTAAATAATTAATTAGGTAATATTAGTAATTAAACAGTTTTCTTAAATTTTAATTAACAACAGTAGGTTTTTATATTTTTCCTAGGTTTCATAAATCATTTAAGACTTTTAGAAAATAGTTTCTTAAATTATACTGTTCATTTTCTAATTTTCTTAGTTAATTTAGTTAAACTAGATTTAAATTAATAATTATGTAAATAATTAGTAAAATAGTCTAAATGTAGTTTTTAGAAACTTTTTATAATTTTTTAGGATTCCTGTGATGGTTAATTAGTTTTATAAATTTTTCTATAATTTTCTAAGTCATTTAGGTATTATTAGTAATTTAAAATAATTTAAATAGTTTAATTAATATAATTAGTTTTTAATTAATAGAAAATCCATAAAAAGACAAAAAATATTTCTTTTTAATTTTTATACTTTCTTCAAGTTCTTTTAGAAGTTTAGAAAATAGTTTTGCAAGTTTTTAGTTTAATTTGTAGCCTTTATCATTTTTAGTTTAATTTAAATTAAATTTTAATTACTTTTTAAATAGTTTTAATTAATTAATTAGTATTTAAATATTAAAATAATCAAGTTAATAATTTCATTTTCATTTTAAATTTTCCTTTTATTTAAAGTTTGAAAAAGTTTCATTTGCACCCCCTGTAGTTTGTAATTTGTTAAATCCCACTTTTCTCTGTCTGTAAATCTGATTCCCAAGTTGTATATTTGTGATTATATTTGTATATTTGTGATTGTTAATAATTGTCCAAAATACCAAATATCAGTAGCATAATCACTTCACAAATCATCTTGGCTACTGACCTCAGTGCCACTCATTCCTAAAACCGTTTTCAAAGCACCATTGCAATCTCGCTAGGACATAACGACCCGGGGAAACACTATACTATCCACAGAGAATTGGAACTGAGCTGTCTTTGACTTATTTAACCTTGGTCAATAATACCTGACGGTTTATCCCCAATCAAAATTTGGCGCCGCTGCCGGGGAGGTTGTTGCGTGTTTTAAAATCGTTTTGAGTTTAGTGGTTTTCAAAACCCTCCCTGTACAAATTTCACCACTTTTGTAAAAAGTTTTTGTAAAAATATCAATCATGTCAAAAAGTTCATTAACACTTTTCCTGAAGTGTTAGCAACACCAAAAAAATGAAAAACAACAAAACAAACTGTGAAGTTAAATTACTTCGTTTTCTTTGAGATTACAACCTAAAACAGTTGGAATAAGGTAAGTTCTGACATTAAATTGCGAACTGAAGAGGGATCCATTCTTTCCTCCCGCCAGCCTGAAAGTAACCTTAAAGGAACGATTTCGGTTAACGAATCAGTTCCAAAAATATTTCCCAAAGTGTTTTGCACACACACCCAAAAGCCCAAAAACAATTTTTCTGTTAATAAATACATAAAATCTTACCACCGCAAACCAAGGCAGAACACCTACCAACTGGGGGTGTGGACATAATAAGTTCCCAAACTAAAGATTAAAACTTGTCTTTGTATCCCTGTGAGGGGTGTACCTTTTTTAAAGAAGCCATTCACTTGTGACTATTGGTTTAAGTTCCCTGTTGTTTTGCCTCGAATTTGTTTTGAAAAATTATTTTTAGTGCATGCGCACTCGTTCACAAACAAAGCGTAAAAATCAGAAAAAACGTACCCGATGTTGGGAATTATACTAACAGTTACCACGGCTAAGAGAAGATGTTACAACTGCAGAGGATTGTACTTGCAGTGGAAACTCATTACCACTGCAAGAACATATATTACCACTGCTTATTAGATAACTGTTAGGAAACGTGTTTAGATAAATATAGAATAGATCTTGTGTATATCTTATTCTATTAGTTTTATACTTATCTTGTAGAAGAGGACTCCTTGTGCTATAAAAGGAGATTCTAGGTTAAAGGTTTGATATACGTTTTCTAGAGCTTCAAGGTGTAACCCTAGTGATATCAAGATCACTCGTATTATTATCATTAATAATATTGGAGCTAATAGTTTGTTTACATACATTGTTCTTATTCATATACAATTGTCTTACTCACAATCAAACTTCTAAGTGTTACTAAGTAGATTCCGCATACTTAGTGATATAACTCAAAGTATCAATCTAACACAAGTTCAAGGTGTATAGATCCATCAAGTGGTATCAGGCCATGCTTTGATACTTTGATTTAGAAGACTCTAGTTCACTCAGAAAAATCAATGGAGACAGAAACCAGTAACTCAAACATTGCTGCTAAGCTTCCAAAGCTTAAGTTGAATGGCTTTGAGATGTGGAGGCTAATGATCGAACAATTCTTTATGGTCCAAGACTACACACTCTGGGAGATCATTATGGTTGGAAATTCTTTCAAACCAAGTTCTACTTCAGAGATGGTTAATGGCAAGGAAGTAATTAAGGTCAACACTGGACCTGTTACTAATGATGAAAGACTTCAGCTGAAGAATGATCTGAAGGCCAGAGGTGTGTTGCTGATGACACTTCCCAGAGACCAAGTTCTAGCATTCAGCAAGTACAAGACTGCAAAGACTCTTTTTTATGAGATCTGTGAAGTTTTTGGTGGTAATGATTCCACCAAGAAGACTCAAAAGACCTTGCTGAAGCAGACTTATGAAAACTTTGGTTCAACAAGTAATGAATCTCTTGATAGCATCTTCACAAGGCTACAAAAGATTGTTACTCAACTCACTGTTTTTGGAATAGAGGTGGAAAGGGAAGACCTTAATTTAAAGTTCTTAAGAAGCTTACCCTCTGAGTTTGGAACCAATGTTGCTGTGTGGGAAGATAAGCCAGATTTGGAGACCATGAAACTCAATGATTTGTACAATAACTTCAAGGTTATTGAACAAAGATTGAAGAAAGCTGGCAAAATAAGCTCAAGTTCAGGAAGTGTAGCACTCATATCATCATCTATTGATGATAGTTCAGATGAAGAAAGTGATAGTGATGATGACAGTGCTAACATTGTTGTTTCCACTGGTAGTGGAAGTGTTTCCACTGGTAGCTCAAAGAGACAGATTGCAGGACTTAGTGATACTACTTTTTATGCCTTTATATCAAGTCAAGTGGGTGGTTCAATTCTCAATCATGAGGATTTGGATCAAATTGATGAGGATAATATGGAGGAGATGGACATCAAATGGAAAGTGGCATTACTAAGCTTAAGGACAAAGAAGTTTTGGAAGAAGACTGGAAGAAAGATCAACATCAGTGGCAATGAAACAGTAGGTTTTGACAAAAAGAAGGTGGAGTGCTATAATTGTCATAAGAAGGGGCACTTTGCCAGGGAGTGCAGGAAGCCAAGGAAATCTGACAACAGGTCAACTTGGTATAAGCAGGACAAGAAGAAGGAACCTACTACTGATGAGCCAAAGGGGCTATTGGCTATTGATGGAGTGAGCTTTGATTGGAGCTTTATGACTAAGGAAGAGGAAGATGATTCAGAGTCTGCAATGGTTGCTACAGAGCTTGCACTAATGGCTTTGACTCTGAGGTACAAACTGATAATGCTTGTTCTAAATCTTGTAAGGCCTTAAAAGAGTATGAGAAAATTAAAGCACAATTTAATGAACAATGCCTAGAGTTAACTCATACTAATTATAACTTAGCAAATCATAAAAGAGGCCTAGGAGTTTTAGAAACTCAATTAGAGCATTATAGGGCAAATGAATCTAAGTTCAATGATGATATTCCAGTATTAAGAAGAGACTTAGATTATCAGGTTGCTGTTAATAAGGTTCTTAGAGAAGAACTAGAAAAGGTTAAGATGGCTAGTGAGAATATAATGATAACTAAGCAAACACTGGATCATCAATCCAAGTGTATTGACAAAATTTGGGAAGCCCAAGTTGTGAGCAAAGCCAAATCAGGAATTGGATACAAAACAGTTCCACCACCTCTAAGAGGTGTTCCATCACCTCCTGGCATTGACTTAGCTCACACAGGATTAGAGGAATTCCAGGAACCACCTATGACCTATGGACCAAAGTTTGTTAAACCAGTTGAAATTGAAAAGGTTCAGGTTGAGGTTGATATATTTGATAGTGCTAGTGACTCATCTCTTAAAGATGAAAATTTAAATGTTGAGTCTAAACCTAGTGTTCCTGAGAATGTTAAAGTGGAGGTTAAAAGAAGTATTCCTGATGTAGTCAAAGAGAAGCCTAGGTCACAACCTAATTTTACTAGGCCCACTACTAGATATGCAGAGATGTACAGAAGTAGGTCACCAACTCCTAGAGGTAATATGAGGAGTTGGAATCATGTTAAATCTAGGCAATTTGGTAGTGATTTTGTGTTCAATAACAAACCCTGTCATATATGTGGTAGCTTTGACCATTTGTCTTATAGCTGTACCTACCACTTGGGAAGAAGGGAAGTGTTTGGGAATACTAGGGTGAATGGACAAAATGCTAATAACTTAACTCACCCAAATCCACTTAGTAAGATGATTCCCAGGTCTGTTTTGCTTCATTCTGGCATTAGACCAGCAGTTTCCACTGCTAGACCAGCAGTTGCCACTGCCAGAAATAAAACCAGAGTTTACCCTAAGCCCCCTGTTACTACTTTTGTTAAATCTACTCAAACAGGGAAAAAGACCAATTTTGAAAAGAAAGTTAACAATAATCAGAAGTGGGTACCCAAAGTTTCAAAACAAGCAGTTTCCACTGCTAAGCCAGCAGTTACCACTGCAAGGCCTAATGTTACCACTGGTGGGTCTGTTAACAAGAAAAGGGTAAATATGGGAAATGCTGTTAAGGCCTCAGCACGTTGGGAATGGAAACCAAAAGGAACCATCACCTCAAACAATCCCAATGGTGTATCAATGACCTTTGATAGATATAATTATATTGATACACGAGGCAGATCTAAGTCATTTGTGGCTTGGGTCCCCAAAAGGAACTAATTCCTTTATTTTGTGTGCAGAGACATTCAAAGACTACAAATGATCAAGGATACTCAGACAGTGGATGTTCCAGGCACATGACTGGCAATAAGTCCTATCTTTCAGACTTTCAACCTTATGATGGATAGTTTGTCAGCTTTGGAGGAGGAATTGGTGGCAAAGTTTCTGGCAAAGGAACAATCAAGGCTGGAAACATTGATTTTGAAGATGTGCAGTATGTGAAAGAACTCAAGTATAACCTTTTCAGTGTGTCACAGATGTGTGACAAGAAGCATAGAGTTCTTTTCACAGAAGATGAATGCTATATCTTATCTAAGGATTATAAGCTCCCTGATGAAAGTGATATTTTGCTTAAAATCCCTAGAAAAGGAAATCTATATAGCATTGACATGAAGAACATAGTGGCTAATAATGATGTTACTTGCTTGCTTGCTAAAGCCACTTTGGATGAATCAATGCTTTGGCATAGAAGATTGGGTCATGTTAACTTCAAGACCATCAACAAGATTGTGAAAGATGGACTTGTCAGAGGTCTACCAGAGAAAAGATTTGAAAATGACCAAACTTGTGTTGCTTGTCTCAAAGGAAAGCAACACAGAGCTTCATGCAAGACCAAAGCATTCAATTCTATTGATCATCCACTCTTTATGCTGCATATGGACTTGTTTGGTCCTACTTCTGTAAGCAGCATAAATTTGAAGAAGTATTGTCTTGTTGTGACTGATGATTTTAGTAGATTCACATGGGTTTTCTTTTTAAGAACCAAGGATGAAACCACTGGCATCCTTAAGACATTCATCACTGAAGTTGAAAATCAATATGAAAAGAAAATCAAGATCATCAGGTGTGACAACGGGACAGAGTTCAAGAATAAAGTTATGGATGATTTCTGCCGAGACAAAGGTATTAAAAGAGAATTTAGTGTTGCAAGAACTCCTCAGCAAAATGGAGTTGCAGAAAGAAGAAACAGAACACTAATTGAGGCTGCTAGAACCATGTTAGCTGATTCAAAGCTTCCAGTGACTTTTTGGGCTGAAGCAGTTAACACTGCTTGTTACATTCAGAACAGAGTTTTAGTGGTCAAAACAAAGAACAAGACACCTTATGAGTTGTTCAGAGGAAGACCTCCTACTTTGGAGTTTATGAGGCCATTTGGGTGTCATGTTACCATTCTCAATACCATTGATCATCTGGGTAAATTTGAAGAAAAGTCTGATGAAGGCTTCTTTGTTGGATACTCTATGGTTAGCAAGGCTTTTAGAGTCTATAACTTAAGAACAAAGAAGATTGAAGAGAACTTGCATGTTCAGTTTCTTGAAAATAAAGCAAACATGGCAGGTTCAGGACCAGATTGGCTATTTGATCTTGAAACATTATCAAATACAATGAATTATGTTCCTCTCACTTCAAGCACTGGAGACAAAGATCTTGAAGATTCAGAAGAATTCATTGATGAAGATGAAGCTTGTAAAGATGATGAAGATCAAATTGTTATGCCACTTTGGGACTTTGTTGATAATTCTGAAATGACAAGTGATGCAGATGGTGTGAATTTTGATGTAAATAAAGATATTCCTACTAGCAGTGGTAACTCAATTTCCAGTGCTACACCAGAAGTTTCCACTGTCAGTCCAAATGTGGAAAATACTTCTCAGGAATCACCAAGTGATGATGTAGAGATCTCAAACATGCCTACAACATATGATATTCCTAGCACATCACAGTCTTCAATTCACAAAGTGCATCCACTTGATAATGTTATTGGTGAACTTCAATCAGGTGTGAAGACTAGAAGACAGACAAAGAAATATGATATTCATGGGTTCATAAGTGAAGTGTATGAGTCCAAGAAACATAGTAAGAAGAATGAGTGTTTGTTTTTCTGTTTTCTTTCACAAGTGGAGCCTAAGAATGTGTATATGGCTCTAGGAGAATCTAGCTAGGTTGAAGCTATGCAAGAAGAGTTGCTGCAATTTAAACTTCAAAAAGTTTGGGTTCTTTGTGACTTGCCTGATGGTATGAAGGTCATTGGTACTAAATGGGTTTTCAGAAACAAGAAAGATGAAAGAGGTATTGTAATCAGGAACAAAGCTAGATTGGTTGCTCAAGGATACACTCAAGAGGAGGGTATTGATTATAAAGAAGTTTTTGCTCCTGTTGCAAGGATTGAGGCTATTAGATTGTTTTTAGCCTATGCATCATTTATGGGCTTTACAGTCTATCAAATGGATGTTAAGAGTGCCTTTCTGTATGGTACTATTGATGAGGAGGTATATGTCTCTCAACCTCCAGGCTTTGAAGATCCTCAACACCCAAATAAAGTATATAAAGTGGTTAAGGCTCTTTATGGCTTACATCAGGCTCCAAGAAAGTGGTATGAAACCTTAGCTAATTATTTGTTGAATAATGGGTGAGGCAAGATTGACCAAACTTTGTTAATCAAGAAAGACAAGGGTGATATTCTACTTGTTCAAGTTTATGTTGATGATATTATCTTTGGTTCTACTAAACAAGAGATGTGCAAAGAGTTTGAGAAGCTGATGAAAGATGAATTTCAGATGAGTTCTATGGGAGAACTTACATTCTTTTCGGGGTTGCAAGTATAATAGAGTAAAGAAGGCATATTTATCAGTCAAGACAAATATGTGGCTGAGATCATTAGGAAATTCAAGTTTACTGATGCAAAACCTTCAAATACCCCTGCTGACAAGACCACTCATCTATTGTTGAAAAATGCTAGTGGTGCTAATGTTGATGTTCACACTTACAGATCTATGATTGGTTCTTTGATGTATCTTACTTCATCAAGGCCAGACATTATGTTTGCTGTATGTGCTTGTGCAAGATTTCAAGTGACTCCAAAGACATCACATATGACAGTAGTGGAAAAGATTTTTAGTTACTTGAAGACTTATCCTAATCTAGGATTATGGTATCCAAGAGACTCTCCAATGGAATTGATCACATACTCAGATAGTGACTATGCTGGTGCAAGTTTGGATAGAAGATCAACTACTGGAGGATGTCAATTTCTTGGATGTAGATTGGTGTCATGGCAGTGCAAGAAGCAAACTATGGTTGCTACTTCAACCACTGAAGCAGAATATGTTGCAGCTGCTAGTTGTTGTGCTCAGATCCTTTGGCTTCAGAATCAATTATTGGATTATGGGTACAATTTCATGAACACCATTATCTATATAGACAATAGTAGTACCATATGCATTATTAAAAATCCTGTGCAACACACTAAAACTAAACATATTGAAATTAGACATCACTTTATTAAAGATTGTTTTGAGAAAAAGCTTATTAATGTTGTCAAAATTCATACTGATGACAATTATGCTGATTTATTAACAAAAGGGCTTGATGTGGGTAGATTTCAATACTTGGTAACAGGTATTGGAATGCTAAATCCATAAATCTTTGATGTCTAATACTTTTCAGTGTTGCAGGATAGTTTTTAGGTACTAATATTGTTTGTATTGTATGTATGGTTTTCTACTAATTTGTATGCAGAGTTATCAAGAGCACAGTGGAAATAATCATACAACAGTGGAAAGTTTGGTGATAAAAGCAAGAAGAAAGAAGTACTTTTATTGATCATAAGAAGAGTACATTACAACCATCAAGAAAAACATTGTCACCAAAACAGAAAACCATCACACAAGACATGAACCTACAACCTAACACCTACTCCATAGGTTTCTTTCCTATTCTTTCATAGTCATGCTTGCCTTTGGAAGCTTTCTTTCTCTTGTCATCAAAAGAGAGTTGTTTCCTTGGACAAGCAAGTCCCAGAACTTGCTTGGGAGGCCTTGGTGCTTGGGTAGGCTTCTCAACAGCAGGCCACTTCATGTTGCTTATGGCAGTCTTCAATGCTGTGGTGAGGGCCTTTGGAAGCTCTTTGGAAAGATCAAAGGTTGGGTCATTATCATAATCAGAGGAAGAACTAGAATAGAACTCCAAAGATGGAGCAGGAGAAGCTTCAGTCTTTTTGGATGGCTTGTTGGATGCTGTGGAAGTGGTTGCACTTGGTGGGAAGTAATCACTCCATCCTGTTGAAAGATCCTCTCAGTTTGAACAATAACTGATTTCCTCATCAGATGCATCATCAGAAGATATGTAGACTATTGGGAACCAGCTCATTGTGTTGATTAAGGGTTTGTGTTGTTGAAGTTGTTTGTTAATGAAAGATAAAAGTTTTGAGCCCCCTTTTATATGCAAAGTCAAGGTCGAATTCTAATTAATGAAGAATATTTACTCCTACTTGTTTTGGTAGGTTGGAGGAGTAAATTTGGTTATTATCGGGTTGACTTTTGGAAGATATTTTTGTGAATAGTAACTTGGTTAAAAAGTTACTTTGGGTTAATCTTTATGGGTTAAGTTGAAAGTTACTTTGGTTTGCAGCATACAACCCATCTTATTGGAGTCATTGGAGTAATAAGGTGTGTATCATAGACACACAACAAATGGTTATTGATTCACCATGTCTAATCCACATAAGAATCAACTAGTCCAGAGCAAACGGCTACTGGTAAAGACTTATCAAATCCGTTTATGGTTGATAGTTTACCAAAAACTAGGTCATCAACTCACCATACTCCAAGTGATCAAGAGTTGGCTAGTCAATAGCAAACGGCTCATGGTAAAGACATATCAAATCCGTTGATAGCTGGTAGTTTGCTAAAAACTATGATAAGAGCAGCAAATTTACATGTTTTATTCACCACTGCTCTTTGATATGTTGTGAAAATTTTACCACTGCTAGTTCATTAGTTACCACTGCAAGAGTAATTTTTCCACTGATGAACTAGCCGTTACAACTGTTGTGTCAGTAATCCATTTTTTACTAGCCGTTGTAAAAATAACCGTCTTTCCTTATTAATAGGGTAAAATCTTTTGTGAATTATCTACTTACTTATTATAAATTATTCTTTTTCCAAAGATAATTCTTTCTAAAGATAATTCACATTGCGCAACCTCCTCAAACCCTATTAGTATAAATTGATCCTCATACGGCTTGCTTTTTATCTTGATTACTAACACTTTTATTCTCTTTTTCACAAATATCATGGCAATTCTAAAATTTGTCGAGGAGCACAACCAAGTGGCCTACTTACCAAAGTCAAACGAGAAGAGTGGCCCTGTTTTTCATCAGATTGTGGATTTTCTAAACACAACTCATATAAGGTATGCCTTAACTATTAATCCCACAATCTATGTCTCTCATATCAAACAGTTCTAGAACATTGTGGAGTCCATAACTCTTGAACATGGAGACACACATGAATCTGTGGATGCTCTAAGAGCCACAGTGGACGGGGTAACTATTGATGTTACTGAGTCATCCTTGAGGAGAATTCTCGAATTGGATGATCTCAATGGTATCATCACATTACCTAATTCAGAAATTTTCACTAATATTGCTTTAATGGGGTATGATACATCTGAACAAAAAGTTACTTTTAGAAAAGGATGTTTTTGTCCCCATTGGAGATTTTTAATTCACACTCTTTTACATTGCCTAAGTCCTAAGAAAACTTCTTATGAACAATTTGCATCAACCATGGCTTATCCTTTGGTTTGTTTGGCAACTGATAGGACTTTCAATTTTTCAAAGTTTATTTTCAATAATATGAAAGGCAATGTAAAGAGTCAATATAAATTTTTGATGTATCCAAGGTTTGTGCAAGTGTTAAATGAGTTTCAACTACGACCTTACAATAGAATTTATGAACCTTCCGGCCTAAAGCCAAAAGTTTTTCAAAACATGTGTAAGGCTTCAGATCTTTGGGATGGGGAGGTTCATCCACTTTTTCCTCAAATGCTTGCTAAAATTGTTCAAGTACAGGGTGAAGATGCAACCATCCCAGTTGTATCCCAAAACACACCCACTATTGTTGTTCCACCAATTCAACATACCCCTGCTGTAACTCACACTTATGAGAGAAGGTCTAAACGGCCAACTTCTCTCATCTCAACATTGCATGTTACTGAACCTTTTGGTTTAGGGACAAGCAGTGATGGTTCAAGGCTTAATCCTAGTCCAACTAGGGAAGAGCCTGAATCAATGCCTCATGATTCACCTCTCCCAGCAGGTTACACAGTTGGAAGTGAAGAAGGCAGTGTGCACCTACCTGAATTGATGGACATTTGTACCAAATTAATCAAGCAGGTTCAAGCTCTGGAGAAAGATCTGGCACAGACCAAAGAACAACATGCCACAGAGCTGAATTAATTGAAGGCTGAGATTCAAAGATTGCAGAATGAAGTTGAGAATCTCAAGAAGAAAAGACCTGCTAAAGTTGTGTTATCTTCATCATTTTCACCTCAGGATGAGTTTTCTGCAAGTTCTACTAAAGTTTTGGGAGATTCTTCCAAACAAGGGAGGAAAACAGATGCAGAGCTTAAGGGGAGGAGTAAATTTTTTGAAAAAGAGTTTGCTGAGCTCAATGATTCTGAAAGTGCTCAAGCAAGAGATGATGTAGCTGAGACTGAGGGGAGGAAATTGGATTTTGAAGATATGGATGCTGAGGCTGGTTTTAACTTTGATGATTTAGTTGGAACTGCTCAACCAATTTCCACTGAAGCAGAACAAGTTCCCACTGATCAACCTATTTCCACTGCAAGTGAAAAAGTTCCCACTGCTACTCAAGAAATTACCACTGCAGAGGAAGAAGCTGCCTGAATAAGATCAGTTAAAGGAAAGGCTATTGCGATTGCTTCAGATCAAGAGACAAGAAAGATCTCTAAGAAAGAACAAGCTCAGATTGACTTTGATGCAAGATTGGCAGAGCAACAACAAGCTGAAGAGAATGAAAGAAAGAGAAAGCTAGAGGAAGATGAAGTTGCTAGTTTTATGGAAACTAAGAGGTTGGATAAACTTGAAGTTGTAATGGCAGAACCAATTTCAAGTGTCTCACCAACTGTCATACATGAGAAACCTCCATTATTCACTTATGTGCCTACAGAAGAAGAGATTGACTACTTGATTAATAATGATCAAATAATCAGGAAGAAGGCTATTGAATTAATTGCAAATACAACCTTGAATGAAGAACAAAGGTCTGCTCAATTAAAAGATTTCATTCAAATGAAGAATCAGCAGGCTCTTGATGAAATCATTGGGGATGTTAGAAAAGGTCAAAAGAAGCCAAGAAAACCTACAAAGGCACAGATTATTGCTGAGATGAAGACTTTTTGTTGCCATGTTGGTAATATGAAGATGGCTCAATTCAAAGGAATGTCACATGATCAGATTGAAGGAATTTATTACAGAATCAAAAGACAAGATAGTAAATTCATTCCAATGGATCAAGAACCAATAACAATGAAGGCAAAAAGGACTGGAGTGAGTCTTGAATCAAAAGATGCAAAGAAGTTGAAGACTCAGGAATCATCTCAAGCAGAAGAGGGTCCTAGCAAGTTGACAGAAGAGCAAGTTACAAACATGTTGTTTATAGAGACTGATGTACTTAATATTGAACCTCTACAAGCAAGATATACAGTAGTTGGTTGGGAGATCTTTTCTGATAGTTTTGGTGTAGCTTGGAAGATCATCAGAACTGGAAGTGTCACAAGCATTTGCAGAGATTTTGAAGACATTGTTAGATCTTGTGATAGAGAAGACTTGGATACTTTGTGGAGGATTGTTCAAGATCAGTTTAAGAAGGATGAACTTGTTGATGTCAAGGCTAAGGAGTTATGGGTTCACTTCAGAAGATTATATGAACCTGACCCAAGTGATAGATATTGGAGATTTGAAGCTCATGGTACAAGAACTTTGTGGAAATTCTATGATTCAAGTTATGTGCATCATCTTTCTACTCAAGATGGAGTTGATGTCTTTATGCTGGCTGAGAAAGAATATCCATTGAGAGCTGGAGTATTGACAGTGATGTTGTCAGAGAAGCTTAGGTGCTGGGAAAGAACTGAAGTCATAGATGATTTGCTACAAAGGATTTATGATCAAAGTGTGAGAGCTGATAAAGAGTTAAGAAGAAGAAGATAAGTGTTTGGAAGAATTCCCATATCCTCATGTTTACTGAATACTTGAAGAAACTTATTGATTTATGTATTAATCATAAGTTAGGGGAGGATTGTTGGGAATTATACTGACAGTTACCACGGCGAAGAGAAGATGTTACAACTGCAGAAGATTGTACTTGCAGTGGAAACTCATTAACACTGCAAGAACATATATTACCACTGCTTATTAGATAACTGTTAGGAAACGTGTTTAGGTAAATATAGAATAGATCTTGTGTATATCTTATTCTATTAGTT
Organism: Artemisia argyi; assembly: GCA_030686995.1. Taxonomy (NCBI): domain Eukaryota; kingdom Viridiplantae; phylum Streptophyta; class Magnoliopsida; order Asterales; family Asteraceae; genus Artemisia; species Artemisia argyi. The sequence continues at coordinate 12,646 of JARVZY010011291.1, read as the reverse complement.
TTATACTTATCTTGTAGAAGAGGACTCCTTGTGCTATAAAAGGAGATTCTAGGTTAAAGGTTTGATATACGTTTTCTAGAGCTTCAAGGTGTAACCCTAGTGATATCAAGATCACTCGTATTATTATCATTAATAATATTGGAGCTAATAGTTTGTTTACATACATTGTTCTTATTCATATACAACTGTCTTACTCACAATTAAACTTCTAAGTGTTACTAAGTAGATTCCGCATACTTAGTGATATAACTCAAAGTATCAATCTAACACAAGTTCAAGGTGTATAGATCCATCACCCGAGCTACGTACTGTTATTGAAGAACCTAAAACAGAAATGGACGACTGGCCACCACCACCCCCTGACCCTCCCAAGGATGAGCCAGCTCCCGATCTCCGAACGATGGAGGAGTTGTGCCAGCCTACCATGCATGGGAGGGGCGGACCTATTGCACCACTCACTATTGAGGCTACGAACTTTGGCCTCAAGCACCACATGATCCAACAAGTCCAAAATTCGTGTCAATTTCACGGATTATCGGGTGACGATGCTAACAAGCATCTTGATAAATACCTTACCGTCACCCAAAGCATGAAACAACATGGTGTCACCGATGATGCCCTCTGGCTGTATCTCTTCCCCTATTCTCTCACCCATCATGCCACTGCATGGTTTGACCAACTCCCAAAGAATTCTATTCGTACCTTTGATGAAATGGTAACCAAGTTTTTAGCAAAATATTTTCCACCTTCCATGGTTACCAAGTTACGAAATGATATCAGCAACTTCCGGCAGCGTCCCGATGAGTCTCTTTTTGAGGCTTGGGAACGTTATAAGCTAGCAATTGATCGGTTCCCTAACCACAATATGTTACAAGTTACCATCATAGATACCTTCTATAATGGTCTGACATTGAGGAGCCGGGATATTCTCAATGCTGCTGCTGGTGGGACCTTTATGAAAAGGCGTCCCGAAGAATGCTATGATCTAATTGAGAACATGACTGCCCACCATAACTTTTGGGATTCCTCTGCGGAGAGGGATGAGTCATGTAAATCAGTTATTCCTTCATCATCATCTCCTGAAATAATTGCTCTCACTAAAAATATGGATGATATCTCTACGACTGTGTTGAGAATGAACCAAACTATGCAAAATCAGCAGGTTCAAAATCAACAAGTGAAAGCCGTGGCCCGAAGTTGTGAAACTTGCAGAGGCCCACATCTATATTCCGAGTGTCCAGCTACTGCTGGTTTTCATCAAGAGAACGTTTATGCTGCTCAAGGTTCCTACAACATGGGGGTAATTCTTACCAACCACAAGGGGAACGTAATCTCTTAAGCTATCGTTCCAACAATTTTCTCGGACCTCCCGGTTTTAACCAAAATCAAAACCGTAACTCGAATCAAAATCAGAATCGAGGAGATTTTAACCAAGGTCAAAACCCAAATTTCCAAAACCCGAACCAAAATCAAGGTCATTTTAATCAAAACAATTTTCAAAATGGCAATCAAAATCAAGGTTTTCAAGGAAATTTTCCAAGAAACCAAGGTCAAGGGAATTACAATCAGGGCAATTTCAATTAGAGAAATAATTTTCAGGGTAATAACAACCAAAACCAAGGAAATTTTCAAAACAACCGTGTTCAAAATTTTCCTAATCAAAATCAAAACGTTGTTCAACCCTCATCTTCCTCCGATGAAGTGCTAAAACAATTCATGAAAGCACAAGAGGAAACGAATCGGTTACTGATCAGCAAGATATCTGAGCTTCAGAAGTCTTTAAATGATCGACCCTTGGGCCCGGGTATACTACCGAGCAACACGATCGCTAACCCGAGGGGCGATGACAATGCGATCACTACCCGAAGTGGAGTATCATACAATGGACCCACGGTTCCCTCTACCTCTTCTCCTCCTCCTACTAAGGTAGCGGAACGTGAACCTGAGGTTACCATGGACACGGTACTTCCTACTAATAACGGAGGTACCAACAACGTCCACCCTCAAGTTGTCCCGGTCCCGACTCACAAGTCAAAAGTTGTATTTGATCCTCCGGAAAATTCTGATGAAATTCCAAAGAACAATCCCAAGCCTTCAATTCCATATCCTTCACGTTTGAATGATCATAAGAACCGCGGAAAAGCTAACCATCAGATGGAAAAATTTTACCAAAATTTCCAAGAGTTACATTTCAATATTAGCTTCGCGGATGCTCTTCTTCTAATGCCTAAATTTGCTTCAACAATCAAAAATATGATAAGCAATAAGGAAAAAGTATGTAAGATGGCTAAAACCCCGCTTAATGAGCATTGCTCAGCAGTGCTCTTGAAAAAGCTTTCCGAAAAGCTTGGAGATCCCGGGAAATTTCTCATTCCTTGCATTTTCCCGGGGATGGTTGAATGTTTTTCCTTGGCCGATCTTGGTGCAAGCATTAACCTTATGCCTCACTCAGTCTGGAAGAGACTCTCTTTTCCTGCTCTCACTCCTACCTGCATGACTCACGAGCTTGCAGACTGTACTATATCTCGTCCTCTCGGCATTGCTGAAGATATCTTCGTGAAAGTAGGAAAGTTCCATTTTCTGGCAGATTTCGTGATTGTTGATTTCGATGCTGACCCAAGAGTTCCTCTCATTCTCGGGAGGGGATTCTTAAGAACGGGTCGTGCTCTAATCGATGTTTTCGAGGAAGAAATCACTCTACGTGTTGGTCATGAAGCCGTCACATTCAATCTTGATCAGACTTCAAGATACTCCTCAAACTATGACGCTGAAATGGTAAACCGAATTGACATCATCGATGTTGCGTCAGAGGAGTATTCTCAAGAAGTCCTGGGTTTCTCATCAAGTGGCAGTACCACTCTTTCTTCTGAGCCTATCATATCCGACTCTTCCCCTTCTCTCACTCCGTTTGAGGGAAGTGACTTCCTTCTGGAAGAGGTAGAGGCTTTTCTTGCTCAGGATAGTTCAATCCCTCATGAGATTGATGAAAATTATCTTGACCCGGAGGGGGATATTCTTCTTCTTGAAAGATTGTTAAATGACGATCCTTCACCCTCTCCGTCTCCAAAACTACTTCATAAAGAGGAAGTAAAAAATGTTGAAATAATTGATGACTTTCCCGAGGTTGAGCTCAAGGACTTGCCTCCTCATCTAGAATATGCATTTTTGGAGGGTGATGATAAATTACCCGTCATTATTGCTAAAGACTTAAAAGATGAGGAAAAGGTTGCACTCCTAAAGGTTCTTAAGTCACACAAGCAAGCAATTGCTTGGAAACTCTCCGACATTAAGGGTATTAGCCCGGACTTTGGTACACACAAAATCTTAATGGAGGATGAATTTAAGCCAGCAGTGCAACAACAGAGTAGGGTAAATCCCAAAATCTACGAAGTAATCAAACAAGAGGTTCTAAAACTTCTTGATGCGGGATTGATTTACCCTATATTTGACAGTCCTTGGGTTAGCCCAATTCATTGCGTTCCTAAAAAGGGTGGCATAACCGTTGTCACCAACGAGGAAAACGAGTTGATTCCAACTCGTTTGGTCACGGGTTGGCGAGTATGTATTGACTATCGTAAGTTGAATGAAGCCACCCGTAAAGAACATTTTCCTCTACCTTTTATGGACCAGATGCTCGAAAGACTAGCGGGGAATGAATACTACTGTTTCCTCGATGGTTTCTCGGGTTACTTCCAAATCCCTATTGATCCACAGGATCAAGAGAAAACTACCTTCACATGCCCCTACGGAACTTTTGCTTACAGACGTATGCCTTTCGGCTTATGTAATGCACCAGGCACGTTCCAAAGGTGCATGATGTCAATCTTTTCCGACATGATCGGGAAAACCATGGAGGTATTTATGGATGACTTTTCAGTCATCGGGGATTCATTCCAGTCTTGTCTCTCCCACTTGGAACAGATGCTTAAACGTTGTAAAGAAACGAATTTGAGTCTCAACTGGGAGAAGAGCCATTTTATGGTTAAAGAGGGCATTGTCCTCGGCCATAAAATTTCAAAAAACGGGATTGAGGTTGACAAAGCCAAAATTGATGTCATTGATAAATTACCTCATCCCACTACCGTTAAAGGTGTTAGGAGCTTATTGGGTCATGCCGACTTCTATCGTAGGTTTATCCAAGATTTCTCTAAGATCGCCCGACCTATGACCCATCTCCTCGAGAAGGATGCTCCTTTTATCTTCTCTCCTGAGTGCCTCGAAGCTTTTGAAACATTAAAGAAAAAGCTTACTGAGGCACCGATTCTTGTTGCCCCCGATTGGGACCTACCTTTTGAGCTGATGTGCGATGCTAGTGATTTTGCCATAGGTGCGGTCTTGGGGCAACGAAAAGCAAAATACTTTCAGCCTATACACTACGCAAGCAAAACTATGACCGAGGCTCAGAGTCATTACACCACCACTGAAAAAGAACTATTAGCTGTGGTGTATACCTTTGAAAAATTCCGGCCATACTTGATACTGACCAAATGCGTAGTGTACACGGATCACTCGGCTTTGAAATACCTATTTGCAAAACAAGATGCAAAGCCAAGGCTACTTCGTTAGGTTCTCCTCCTCCAAGAATTTGATATCATTATCCGTGATAAAAAAGGAGCTGAGAACCTTGCTGCTGATCATCTCTCACGATTAGAAAACCCTCACCAGGATGTGTCCGAGAAACAGGAAATAAATGAAGCATTTCCTCTCGAGACACTCAATGCGGTTTCTTTTCATGGTGACTCTTCTACCCCATGGTTTGCCGACTTTGCAAATTACCATGCGGGTAACTTCATCGTGAAGGGGATGACGTCCCAACAGAAGAACAAATTCTTCAAAGACGTTAAACATTACTTCTGGGACGACCCCTATCTGTTCAAAATCTGTGTCGATCAAGTCATCAGGCGATGTGTTTACGGACAGGAAGCCGCTGATATTCTCAAGGCTTGCCATGCTGGACCCACCGGGGGCCACCATAGTCCTAACTACACCGCCAAAAATGTGTTTGACTCCGGTTTCTATTGGCCCACAATCTATAAGGATGCCCACGAACTAGTCAAAGCTTGTGACGCTTGTCAGCGTCACGGGAATATTTCACAAAAGAACGAAATGCCACAAAATGCCATTCAAGTTTGTGAAATCTTTGACGTCTGGGGCATTGATTTTATGGGGCCATTCCCATCTTCTCGTGGAAATAAGTACATCCTCGTGGCTGTTGACTACTTGTCAAAATGGGTTGAGGCAAAAGCCTTACCCACTAACGATGCCCGAGTTGTTGTGAAATTCTTAAAATCCCTCTTTGCTCATTTTGGAACTCCCCGTGCCATCATTAGTGATCGCGGTACACACTTTTGCAATGATCAATTCGCAAAGGTCATGCTTAAGTACAGTGTTACTCACCATCTTTCTACCGCGTATCACCCACAAACAAGTGGGCAGGTGGTGGTTTCAAACCGTGGTATTAAACGGATTCTTGAGAGGACCGTAGGTGAAAACCGTGCTTCCTGGTCGGACAAACTAGATGATGCACTCTGGGCTTTCCGTACAGCTTACAAAACACCCATCGGGTGTACCCCCTACAAGCTTGTATACGGGAAGGCGTGTCATTTACCGATCGAGCTCGAGCACAAAGTCTACTGGGCCTTGAAACATGCAAACTACGACCTTCATAAAGCAGGTGATCACCGTAAGGTTCAACTCAATGAATTAAACGAACTTCGTGATCAAGCCTACGAGAACTCTTTGATCTACAAAGAAAAGACAAAGAAGATTCATGACTCCAAGATTAAGAACCGCGTTTTCAACGTCGGTGACAGAGTCCTTCTTTTCAATTCAAGGTTAAAGATCTTCTCGGGGAAACTAAAAACCCGATGGACTGGACCATTCACTGTTGCAAAAGTATATCCATATGGGACTGTTGAATTATCTCAACCCGAAGGTCCCAACTTCAAAGTGAATGGTCATCGTTTGAAACATTATTTTGGAGAGGACATACCATCCATGGTTGTCCCGGATCTCCAAACTTTCCCCATGGACCAATGAATTCGGGGATCGAGTCAAGCTAGTGACTCGGTGAACAAAAATTAGCAAAATATAGGTTTTCACCCATATCTCTGACTTCTTTCTACTTTCTAACACTCTAGTGTGGGGGAGTGGCCGTCCCCCACCTTTTGCAAAGTAAATATGTATATAAGTTTCAAGTCAAAAAAAAAAAAAAAAAAAAAAAGTTTATATGTACATATAAATAAAGTGAAAAATAAAAACGATATTTCCACAGTTAGTTTCGAATATTAGCTTTTTCCGTTCAAAGAGTCGGCATAATAGCCGGGACTTTGAATATTGAGGACAATATTCAATTCTAAGTGGGGGGGGGGGGGGGAATTCTAGCAAATTTTATCACAAAATACTTTCTAAGTACCCCCATTTTGGCCCAAATTTTTCAAATTTTTTTTCACTTTATTTCAAAATTTTTGTGGTTATCAGTCCGCCATGTCTAAATGACAAAAGGATTGGCTAATCCAGGAGCAAACGGCTCTTGGTAAAGATATCTCAAATCCGTTGATGGCTTGCAATTTGCCCTAAATTGTATGGTATATCAACTCGCCATATCCAAAAAAGTGAATGAGTTGGCTAGCCCGCAAGATTATGGCTTGTGGTAAAGACCGTGGAAAAACCATAATTGGTAATCAGCTCACCAAGATGTTGACTTAGTCCATCAAGAGTTGGCTAGTCCAGAAGCAAACGGCTTTTGGTAAAGACGAATCAAATCCGTTGACAGCTGGTGGTTTGCTCAAAATCACATGGTTATCAGGTGGACCATAGTTCTTACTTGAACAGATACATCTGGCTACTCCAGAAGTAATGGATTTTGGTAAAGAGTTTCAAATCCATTAAGTTTGTCTCAAAAGATTGCTAGGGACTAGCAATGTTTTAGTGTGGGGGATTGATGAGTGCTCAAACACTCATCATTTTTACCTATTCTGAGCTGCCAAAACATCTAAAAACACTCAAAATTACATCAAAATAATGAAAATATCCCAGGAATGTGTTTTATATATTTCAGATGCAAAATAATCAAAAACAGCTGAAAAATAAACAAAGTTTGCATAATTGGCAGTTTTAGTCCCTCATCTTTCAAAAGTTGTCAAATCTAGTCCTTGGTTATTCTAAAAACTTGAAAAAGTCACCAAAGGTCCTTTTAAATCACAAAGTTACATATTTAGTCCTTTGGTACAAAGTTTCACAAAATTGCAAGTTTAATCCCTGAACTTTGAAAATTGACAAAAATGGTCCCTGGGATATTAAAACTTTGAGAAAAGCAAATTTTGTCCTTGCACTTCTCATCTATGGCAGGAATGGTCCTTGGTTGGAAATTTTGGTGAAATTACAAATTTGGTCCTTAGAGTTTGGCAAATTGGCAGAAATAGTCCTTGGACATTAAAAATGGAAATTATCAACAAAAGTCCTTCTACTATTCAAGATTGGAAAGTTTTATACCCATGGAAAACTTTGGAAAAATGCCAAGTCTAGCCCCTAAACTTTCAGAAAATTACAAAATTGGTCCTTGTGCAAAGTTACAACCAAACTGGACCTTTAATAATAAATCCCAAACACCACCCTAATCCAACACCAAATCCAATCCACCTTATATCTCCCAGCCCATCTCCCTTGCCAAGCCCATTCCCCACAAGCCCAAAACCCCCTTTGATATATCACCAGGGTCAAATGTTTGACCCTGAGTCAAACCAGTCAAACACCACCACCCTTCCTCTCCTTCCCTCCCCCACACCACTTGCCCATCAAATCACCACCTCCCCACCATCCCTGTTTAATCCACCGCCCAAACCACCACTATCACCTAATATGACAACCACAATTAATTCACCCCCTCCAATTGGTGTTAATCAGAGCAATTTGTAAATAAGGTTTTGGCGCCAAAAACACGTGGCAGCTGATGGAGGAGTCTCAGTGATCCAATGGCTAAAATTCTTGATGGGATTTGCTCAGAGGGATGCAAGAACCCTAATGAAGGGCTATATAAGAGAGAAGATTGCAAGGAGAAAGAGTATTAGTCACTTAGCTTAATTTTTAGGTCGAATTATTGTAATTTCAATTTCTAGTTATTAGTTTTATTCCAAGAAGCTTGTAATCTGTTTTAGCATTGTACTTTCAACTTTTCTTAATCAAAATTCCAAGCTTTCAGTTAACAATTCAGTTTTTAGTATTTAAATTTGCAATTTCCTTTTTAAAGCTTTAATAATGTTCTAAACCTTATATTACTGTTTCATAAGCTTAATTAGGTTGTTTATATCTACAACTCAACATAAGAACATAAAAAAAATATAAAAAAGGAAAATCAGAAACAAAGAAAGCACCACAGGGTACCTTTGCATGAGACAGGAAGCATTTGGAAGTTGCCAGTAATGGATATGGCAAGGTGGACTTAACCTGGCTTGTATTTAACAAGCTAGGAGCTTGTAGCTGCCCATTTGGGAGCCCTTGTTTAGCTAGGGTCTCAAGTGAGTTCAAATTTTCATTTTTCTTTGATTCTTGGTTCTGTACTGTAGCATAGCTTATTATCTGCTTATCTTTGTTCATTTAAGCTTATTCAGTGTTAGATAGTGATAATCTTGATTTAAATTAGTAGCTTGTTAGTCAATATAAATAGTTGTTCATTATCCTAGTAAAACAGTCAAAGTAGTATAATTAGTAATCTTGGTTAATTGTTGTTAATTCTTGTGTTTAAGTGTTCATTTTAGCTTAATATATCATCTTAAGTCAACCTAGGTCTGTTTCATAAGCTCTTTTAAGCATTTGCTTCACAATTCATTAGACAGACAAGTTTTAAGGAGTGTTTGGATTAGTGTAATCCTAGGTGTTGTAGTATATGTGTGTTGTTGTTTTCTGTTGACACAAGTCACTTAGAACCATATTGGCTCAGAACAACCATAAAAACTTGGTCTTATTTCTCCAAAAGTCAAAATCACAAATCATTTGGTCTAATCATATATCTGTGTTGATTTTGAAGTAGCATAGCCCTTAATTTGGTTCACAAGTGCAAGTTTTAGCTGAATCTAGTCTACTTATAGCCTAAGTAACTTAAATCCGTCAATAAATCAAAGTAGAATCTCATCAAAGTCAACCTTTTGCAAAAACTCAAAAAGTCAAAATACACCTTTGTTTCAGAAATCCAAATCTGGGAAGAATATTTGTGATTTTTGTGATTAGCTTTAGGCCTTGATCTTTTCAGAAGTTAAAGTTTGTCAGCTAGACTACAAGTTTTCATCAACAACTTATTTTTTAGATTTTTATATAAGCCTGTGGAGTAGCTTATTTAGACCTGCAGGGCAAGTGCATGCCATGTGCATCAGGCTTTGACCAACTTTCCAAAGTCTCTCTTGTGTTCATCAGTGGATCCCACACCCTGTACCTTGGCTTTTTGGAAAGCCAATAAGCCCATTGATAAGGTTCATGGCTTATTTCACCATTGTGAGCTTATTTGATAGGGCTGCAAGTCCTATTAAGTGTGACCATTTCCTGAGCATACACTGAGTACTCAGTGTGTGACCTCAACTTCCAAGGCTTACCCAGAGCTCATTAATAAGCCATATGCCCTGCTTATTGGCTTATTGTGAAGCCTTCCAGTCCCTTTTCAAGTTTTTAGTTTTAATTTGGACTCACCTTGACTTCTGTGGACCCCACAGAGGTCCAAAAACCTTAGTTTTGGCATGTTTTGGCCTTGTAATTACATAAGAGCTTATTTGCTTCCAAATAGCTTTTCCAGAGTGCTTCTTTGTTCCTATTAGCTTATTTCAAGTGTGTAATCATCTGTGTGTGTCTTATTTGTCATTTCCTTGCTTTTTCAACATTGCAATAAGTCCTAATAAGTTTATTTGTACACTGTTTGGTAAAAGGGGGTGCACTTAGCTTATTTTTAAGCTATTGTAAAAGTGTCTTTGTAAAAGTTTCTTATTTTTAACTTATTAACATCTGTCAAAAAGAAAAACCACAAAATAAACCAAACTTAAAATTAGTGAAAGCTTCTATTTAATAGATTCTGTCTTTTTCATTTTTCTTTTTAGCTTATTAATAAGCAATTCATCATTTTCATAATTTTCTTAATTTCCTGTCACCTTAAGGTATTTTCAATAATTTTCTTAGATTTTTCTCTTTTAGTTTAATAATTATTAGAATTAAAAATAGTTTAAATAATTAATTAGGTAATATTAGTAATTAAATAGTTTTCGTAAATTTTAATTAACAACAGTAGGTTTTTATATTTTTCCTAGGTTTCATAAATCATTTAAGACTTTTATAAAATAGTTTCTTAAATTATACTGTTCATTTTCTAATTTTCTTAGTTAATTTAGTTAAACTGGATTTAAATTAATAATTAAGTAAATAATTAGTAAAATAATCTAAATCTAATTTTTTGAAACTCTTTATAATTTTTTAGGATTCCTGTGATGGTTAATTAGTTTTATAAATTTTTCTATAATTTTCTAAGTCATTTAGGTATTATTAGTAATTTAAAATATTTTAAATAGTTTAATTAATATAATTAGTTTTTAATTAATAGAAAATCCAGAAAAAGACAAAAATATTTCTTTTTAATTTTTATACTTTCTTCTAGTTCTTTTAGAAGTTTAGAAAATAGTTTTGCAAGTTTTTAGTTTAATTTGTAGCCTTTATCATTTTTAGTTTAATTTAAATTAAACTTTAATTACTTTTTAAATAGTTTTAATTAATTAATTGGTATTTAAATATTAAAATAATCAAGTTAATAATTTCATTTTCATTTTAAATTTTCCTTTTATTTTAAGTTTGAAAAAGTTTCATTTGCACCCCCTGTAGTTTGTAATTTGTTAAATCCCACTTTTCTCTGTCTGTAAATCTGATTCCCAAGTTGTATATTTGTGATTATATCTGTATATCTGTGATTGTTAATAATTGTCCAAAATACCAAATATCAGTAGCATAATCACTTCACAAATCATCTTGGCTACTGACCTCAGTGCCACTCATTCCTAAAACCGTTTTCAAAGCACCATTGCAATCTCGCTGGGACATAACGACCCGGGGAAACACTATACTATCCACGGAGAATTGGAACTGAGCTGTCTTTGACTTATTTGACATTGGTTAATAATATCTGACGGTTTAGCCTCAATCACATGTTGATTCTGAACTTTGTTCACAAAAAGGAAAAAGGACTCATCATTTGTTGCATCTCGAGATGATAAAGAGAGTTTCGTCTATCAATGAAGATCAAATTGACGGAGATCTCGACAATTATATTAAAATTGTTATTAGAGAGTAATACTCTCTTTTTCACGTGATCCACTCAAGATCCCACCATAATCATACGCGACTTTTTAAAACAATCGCATATGATTTTAATATTCAAACTAGTTATAATGTTGTAACAAATGTATAATCACATGTGATTTTCATTTTTTGAGAAACAAGCAAAATCATTTGTGAATTGTGATTTTAGAAAGCCATATTTGATTTTATCTATAGCAACATCTATATCTTTTTTGAATCCGGATATGAATGTGTTTTATCTATAACATGATTTTCTTCATCCATAACCTGATCTTCTTTAGCAAGAACATGATTTTCGTCCTCCATAATATGATTATCATCTATATCTAACTAATTAATCATTTTTTAATTGATAATTTCACACCTAAAGTCGAGAAAAAAACTAAAGTTGATTCCTAATTTTGAAAAATTACGGCGAATGAAAGATTTATAATAACGAAATCAACAACTATTGAATGTTTTTGGAGTTGATTTGATGACATTTTTGTGTGTGTGTTTGTGTATGTTAAAATATTTTTTTTAGAGAATGAAAGAGTGTTGGCGTCTTTTTGCTTTTATATGTGATGAAAATGCCTAAGTGTAAAAGTCAGATTTAGTTAAAGTCATTATTGATATGAAGTAGAAGCCGAGAAAAATGTCACTTAAGTGGAAAAGAAAAGAAAAGAAAAGAAAAGAAAAGAAAATTAGTTAAGTCATTAAGTTGAAATGAAACAGAAGTTGAGAAGTAGGCACTCATAGATATGTATTTTTATTTTGAAGGTTTATGAGATTTCAATTACAACAAATACGTATTTTTGTCACACTTATTTGTAAGCACTTTTAAAATTTTAAAAAGAGTGTAAAAATGTAGAATTATATTAAAGTTTTTACACTTTTAAATGTGTATAAAACTAACATATTAATAAGTGCGAAGACATTTAAACAAAAATCTCAATTTTCACAAAAATTTCTTCATTATAAGTGTACATATCAATCTTTTATATAATAAAAGAATTACATTATTTTGGAGTGATTTTGCAAAACCCTTCTCACTGAAAAAAAATGTAGCCAATAAAAAAGCTTGATTTTGCCATGTAGGCAAAATTGAGCGATGTGATTGGTTAATTAAAAGTCAAAATTGAATCCAATTTGGTCAACATTCATAAATTTCGTTTATAGAATAAAATCAATCACCAAAACATATATGTCCAAAATGTGAAGAAAAAAACTACTAAAAGCGGATCTAATTTTATAAACTTAAAGGGTCAAATATGGAAGGTTCTGTAACTTTGAAAACATAAAGCGTATTAAGAATGAAAAAAAACAACCCAACCCTGATACG